>JAVJIF010012075.1:0-137969 GCA_038442645.1 Agave tequilana | reverse complement strand
TTGAAAATACAAACCAAAATTTTGGAAATACACATCATTTTGTAATAAAGATACCAAATTGAGAATAATATCAATTTAAGATTATTGATACCAATATTGAAAATGTTAGCAAATACCAAAACAAAGTATTTTTCATCATAAAGAATGGAGTAAGATACCAAATGAAAATAAAATAGATTGAAAGATAAAACATGAATTTTCTCCCATTTTATGAAATACTAATTAAAATATGCATAAGCTTGTATAAGATACCAATAGAAAAATAATTGACATTAAGGACTAAATCAAGCTTAGCATAAATATAATTTGTGCTTTAAGATATAAAGATGTTGTAAGCACAATCAAATCACACACCACAACACACAAATATATATATATATATATATATATGTATGTATGTATGAAAATGTAAATACCAATCGAATTGATACTATTTGAAGTTTGAAGCATACATATAAAGAAAACACAATATGAGTATACAAACATGAAAATTCAATTGTGATACCAATGAAAATATAATGAGAATCAAGTGTATAATTCATACTACCTCCTTTCATGCACATTTTTAAATAGATTTTCAAATAGGCACACAAGGCATGATCGCCCATCCAACCGCCCTTGGAAGGAAGGGGTTTTCAAAAATAGGATTTAAAAATAATTTAACATGTTTGAAACTCTTCTAAAATGAAGAAATACGCACTAGTTTTATGATAATCTTGAAAACTAGTACGAAGTCCTTCAAGTAAGGAATAAAAACATGAATGAATTCATGAAAACATGAAAATCACACGATCATCGACACTCAAATAGCATAAAACTCATATGAAATTCCTTACCAAACATGAAAATCATCAAAACTAAATATACTTCAAGTTATATGTATATTTAGTTAAAACTAAAAGTACATACATATCCCAAGCACAAATGAGTCCATAATAGAATTTGCATGAAAAACAAGTGACTCAACGGTATACATGTATATCTAAAGTTTTAAACAAATTAACATATGAAGCTAAACATTATTATGAAAAACATGTACGAAAAATAGGGAATACAAGTCAAAATGCAAGAATACTAGTACATCAAATGGGTACAAATGAGCAATTAAGCACGAACATACAAAAATCAAATGTGGTTCATTGTTGTACAAGTATATACACAAGTTTTAATGAAGGCTACATCTAAACATGTAATCATGAAGTGCAAAATCATAAACATAAACCAATATGATCATTAAGTAAATGCACATGTCTTAAACCAGGATATAACACATAGCTAAATAAAGTGAGAACACAAAATATAATCCATATAAATATGGGTGTAACTTAAATACTATATATGTATCACAAGTCTAATTATCATGGCATTTAACATAATAATCATGAAAAATCAAAACATGCTAAAAATAATCAATGAAAGCATGTACACTAAATGAGGAGTTAGAGATAGTTACCAAAACCAATAAGGCTTATCTCTAGGTCTCCAAACCATGGTGTTCATCCCACCAAACTTCCTTGAAGGTGATGCATCCAAAGTAGTGTCCATCAAGCACAAAAGCATCTACCATCAAGGCACCAATGCCCTCACGTCAAGCGAGAGCACACAGCTACATCAAATAAAATAGGGGTGAATTTTGATGCCCATTCTCTATTGGATCCATGGGGTTAGCACATTTCCTACCCAAATAAATTTATTTGCAAAATTTGAATCATTAATTCTATCATAACAAAATTTTGCAAGGTGGCCCTTACGTCACAATGTGTACAAGTGTACACATGAGCATACTTTGAATCATGTGTGTGAGCATGATGAGCATGTGTATGCCGTGTATGGTGTGCATGCATGTGAGGAGCATGTTTCTTCCTAAATATGGATTCAACCGTGTGTGGTTCATGGCACATTGGCTCAAAGTGGAGCCAAACAATCAACACTCTTCTTTAAAACACATATATCATTTTCAATAATAGAAGAAGAGGTGGAGCATGCAACATGTTTGTTGATAAAGGATGAATCTATAGTAGCATGACAACATGTGAATCAATATCATTTTTCAAAGAAATATTTTTCTTGGAAACCAAATCTAGTTCTTTTGAAATGGAGGTAATTTTATTTTTCAAAGATTGGTTCTCTTTTAAAGCAATATCAAGTTTTGAAGACAAAATCTCATTATTCTTCAAATTATCATTACAATCATTTTTGTTTTTCAAAATTTTGTTTTCATTTGAAAACAAGGTCGAGTTGGAATTTCAATGAGTCCCTTTCATTAGAAATCTCATCCCTCTCTTGCAAAGTCATATTAAGTTTTAAAAACAAATCCTTATTTTCTTCTTTTATTTTAAGGTTTTCTTTTTCAAAACTTGGTATTTCTCTAGCAAGTTTTCACAAATTAAAGATAGTTCTTCATTTAATGCATCAGTATCAACGTAATCATCACTTGAAGAACTAGCACAATCATCTAGATGGGTGTCCGAGTTTACCTCAGGGAGTCATTCCCTGGACCATGTAGCAAAGTTGGTCGGACTTATCTCCACTAGATTCCTCCTCCACATATTTCGACGTTTGAAGCTTTGGAGAGTCAAAGTGTTCCACACTGCAAAAGCGGAATCACAATGAGAAATCATAGAAAGATATTCTTTACTTAGTGTATTTCTAAGTACCATTAGGGCTTGTGCATTGGCCTCTATATGCTTGCTATTATCAAGATAAGATTTTTTTAGTAGCGGCAAGATGAACATGCATACCTAGGGTTTTAAGGTACATGGACATCTTAATTTCCAAACATCAATGTTGGAAGTATCATACATGGGAGGGTCATGAAGTCCATGAGTGTGTGTAAACAAATAAGTGTGCAAATGTAAATCAAGATTAGCTAACAAGATCTCACTCCTAGGTGTTTAAACCTAATATCAGGAGCGTAGGCTCTGATACCAATTGAAATACACCTAGAGGGGGGTGAATAGGTGTATGGCTAATCTAATGACAAATGATGCAAATTAAAAACTAATTGCAACACACTTAGTGTAACCAAAGAGTGTAGCCGAATTCTCGGTGAAGGGCTCTGGACTATCTCCTCTAATTCCTCTAAATAAGAGTTGAGGTGCTATGTAAAACTCTTGGTTCAACACAAGTGAGGCACACAAACAATACCAAGCATATAAGATGAGCAATATGAATCAGTGTAAGATATAAAAGAGAGAGAGTTTAGAGATAAGAAATCACAAACACCAAGATATGTTTCGAGGTTCGAGCCACTGCTCTACGTTCCCGCCTTCACACAGAAGGATTTCACTAATGCGTCCACATAGGACTTCCCACACAGGGAACCTCCACTGAGGATTTGGGTAATACAACTTTGGAGTACACAACTCCTCTCTCAAATAACCACAACCTCAACATAAGAGGCAAGGCACTAAGCCACATAAGATCACCTCTCAATAGAGGGATAGAGCATTAAGCCACAACAATCACCTCTCACTAGAGGGATAGGCACAAAGCCAAAACAACAACCTCAATCACCTCTACACTTAGAGGGATATCAACACAACCTCCACAATTACATCTACACAAGAGGGATGACAACAAACCCAATAAAAGAAGTTTATAACTCTTGGTGGTCTCCTAAACCACAACCAATTTTTCTCACAAAATAAAGATCCTATAGATAGAATAGATATGATAGCTCAAGTGTGAGAATGCAAGGTATTTGAAAAACAAATCACAAAGAAAAATCCTTGAAAAAACAACTAGAATAAGATAGAAATGAAGATCAAAACTAGTATCCCAAATACTCTATTTTTTTTATTTTTCAACCTTGAAAATAAATAAAAATAAATCCTTTTTAACCCAAAACTCTTTTAAAACTTGTTGCTAAAACACTTAAGAAGATGAGAATTTTTACTCTTGAAATTCTTAATCAAAACAGCCCAAAGGGATGGGTATTTATAACCCAATCCAAAAACTAGCCGTTAGGCCAATACAGCAGAAAAATTCTGCTGTCGGTCGACCGGCCTGTTGGCCCAAAGGCCCTTCACCCTAGTTTGATGATGATCAACTCATGTAGTTATAGTTACTAATGATCTTGTGTTTAATTAGTGACAGATTCATGATCAAGATCTTAGTAGGTGCATAGCTCAACAAAGGATAAAAGAACAAGATTTGGAGCTTGCATGTGTGATCCAAGGAGTTTTTGGATCAAGCTTGGACCAAGTCAAGAAGATGAGAAGCCTTCAAGGGAAGACTTCAAGAAGTTGAAGACTTGGGTCTAGGTATAGAATTTGTATTTTTGTTTTAGTAAAAATGTAAAGGATAGATAGTTGGTGGATTGCTCAAGTTATATCACACACACACACTCTTGATAGAACTCTTGATTTAAGTGCTTTCATAAAAAATTTTTCTAGAGTAGAAAAAGATTTTTCTTTGAGACAAAACTATTTTGGATTTGGTATTTCATAGTTCATATCTTTAAACCAAAATCATGATTAGTGCTTTATGTCAAAACATAGATATTTCTTATTGATTGTGTAGTGGATCATATCCATACACACTATGCTTTAAAATGAACTCAAATATCTTGTTTTTTGTATTTGATGAAGATTTAGAAAAACAAGTTTGGAAAAACATGTTTTGGAAAAATACTTTTTAGTTATTGAGCTAATATTTCCAAGTTACAAAAATAGACCAAAACATCTATACATGTCTTGATTTTGTGCAAGCATGTTTGTTCTTTCAAGTATATTGGTAAAACTATTTTTGTAGAATTTCTATGTATTTTTAGGATTTTATAAAAGATTTTTAAATCCTGTTTTCAGACCTGGAGACTGGCTGACAGGCCAAACCGGTCGACCGGACCGGTCGACCGATGTGCACAGCCCTGTGCACATTGTCAGCGCAGTGGCCGGTCGACCGGGTCGGTCGACCGACCAAGAGAGCTTTGCTCTCTGGAAATATCAGTCGACCGAACCGGTCGACCGATAGAGAGAATGCTCTCTGCTCCAGTGGTCCGGTCGACTGGCAGTCGACCGCTCCAGAGAGATCTGCTCTCTGGAAATGATCGGTCGACCGAGCCGGTCGACCGGTGGCTGCAACGGTCAGAAAAATGACCGTTGGCCCGGTCGCGGGCGGTCGACCGACAGCACTGACACAGCCCCAACGGCTCTATTTTCTGGCAGCCTATAAAAGGGGTTTTTGTCAATTGTTTTGAGGTTAAGATTTTGGAGATTTCTTGAGCAGTTTTTCTGATACTTTTAGAAGAGTTTCTCCACAAGATTTAAGTGCAAATACTTCCAATCAAAAGGAAGAGTTTTTATCAAGAGAGTGTTAAAGTGATTCTTGAGTTTTCCTCCATAGCTTTCTTTCCTTGATTTTCTCACACCACACTTGAGCTATCCATTGCTAGATATTCCTATAGGTGTGTTGTAGTGAGAGTGCTCTTTAGGTGATCAAGTGTTGTGATCATCAAGAGATTTTTTCTTGTTACTTTGAGGAGACGGGCAAGTGTGCTCGTTGTGGTGTGGAGTTCGGTTGTGAACTCTTTGGTAGAGGTACGCCTCGGCGAGTCGGTGGACTTGCGTGTGTACGGACTTGGGAGTCCGAGGGCTTGTAGGTGTTGCGGCACCGAGGAGAGATCCGGTGGGATCTTGCATAGTGGAAATCCTTCGTGTGTCGAAGGCGGGGATGTAGAGCAAGTGTGCTCGAACCTCGAAACAAACCCTTTGTGTTTGCGATTGCTCACTCTTGCTCTCTTTCTCTTTTTGTCTCTATTTTATATCTTGCATTCAATTTATCGTGTTCATCTTATATATGCATGATATATTCCCTTGTGCTCATAATTGATATACATACTTGCTTGGGATTGTTGTTAACACTAGTATTCAACCAAGAGAGCCAACGCGGCACCTCAACCCATTCAAGGGGAATCTAGAGGAGCTTGTCCAGAGCCTCGCAAGGGGAATTCGGCAACACTCTTGTGTTATACTAAGTGTTTAATTAAAAGAAGTTTAATTTGGTCTACTTAGTTTTAATTCCGCATTATTTGTTCATAAGTGACCATTAGATTAGCCATCACCTATTCACCCCCCCTCTAGGATGATCTTACAATTGGTATCAGAGCTAGTGCTCTTGATATTGGGTCTAACAACCTAAGAGTTAAAGATCCTCTTTTAGGCTAATCACAAGATTTGTACACACACTATGGACTTCATGTCACCACCCACCTTTGACATTCTTAACATCCAAATTTGGAAGGTTAAGATGTCTTTGTTCCTCAAAGGACTTGGCCTTAGTGTATATCTTGCCACAACTAATAAAGATATTGCTTAAATGGTAAGAACATTGAGGCTAATGCAAAAGCCCTTCATGCTATTAAGTCAACCCTAAATGATGATTATTTATCTAGGGTTTCTAATGTTGAATCGGCTTTTGTAGCTTGGAACGTCATCACCTCCCTTGGCGAAAAGGACCTATACTATGCGGGGAGCGATTCGGACGTTGGAAGCGACATCTCCAACGTATGCTATATGGTCCAAGGGGATAACCCCCTTGAGGTAAACACCGAATCCGATGATGAGGATGTAGACATGTCATATGATGAGCTCACTACCTTTTGTCATCTTATACTTGAAAAATATGACATGATTAAAAGAATAATAAAATTTGAAAAAGGAACTTGCTTGCATGCATATAGAACAAGACTCTTTTAGAGATAACATTGCATGCTTAGAAAAAGATAACAAGATTTTGAAAAAGAACATTGATTGCATGCATGTAGAAAATGATTCCTTGAAAAATAAACTTGCATGTTTAGAAAAAGAAAAGAAGATTTGAAAATGAGAATGTTTCCTTATTTTCTAAATTGAGTATTTTGTGTGAAGGAAACAATACTTTGAAAGAAAAGATTGACTTGGTGGAAAAACAAAAGAAGATATTTTGCAAGAAAATATTACTTTGAAAAGAAAATTTGTTGAAAAGGAAAAAGACTTTGTTTCTAAAAAGAAAAAGAAAAATGATTCTTCATCTCATCATGCTTTTCATGCCACATCTAATGAGATTAAGAATAGGAAAAACAAAATGAATAATTTGAGTTCAACTTTGAACTCTTGTGCATTCAATCATTCTAAGTTGGAATCTTTGTTTCAAAAGAAACAAGTTCCCCATGCTCATGCACATACACATCATGCTCATGCTTATGTTGCACATCACGATCACAATCACACTCATAAGCATCATGCAAGGTGTACATTTGTACACATTGTGGCCGCAAAGGCCATCTAGCAAAATATTGTTTTGATAAGAAACCATACTTATATTTTGCTAAGTATAATAGATTTTGGTTTCCTTACAACAATGCTAACCCCAAAGGACCCAAGAAAACATGGGTACCAAAACCCCCACCTTTTGATTTTGATGTAGGTGAGGCTCTCACAAAACGTGAGAGGATTGGTGCCTTGGTAGCCGATGCAATGGACATGATGGACAAACATTTGGATGCATTGCTATCAAGGAATCTTGGTGGGAAAGACCACCACACTTGGAGCTTTGGAGTTGGTAACAACCTCTAAACTCCTACTTTTATGTTCATGCTATTTACTTATGTCATATTCATAGCATGTTCATGATTTTGTTTTAAGATTTTTCATGTGCTTCATGTGGTATTTACATGCTTAGATGTAGAATATTTCAAAACTTGTATTCATACTGATTAGATATGAAAGGGCGGTGTGTGAAGTATAGCACAAGTGTTATGTAAAAGAGAAAGGTTTAGAATCAACCTCGGTGCTTGTTTACTCCACAAATGTATGTAAGATGTTCAATATACCCTTTCTTGTCTCCGCTATAGCCTAGGGCTATACCGAGTCGAACCTCAAGGAGAGCTAGTGTAGAAACGTTACGATACACGTGAGAAAATCAAACTAGACTTCTTCTATGTTTAAAAGAATAAAGAATTAAAAAAAAACAAAGAAAAGAATTGGTGGATATGTTCATGGTGGAAATCGGGAGAAATCAAGATTGAGATGGATTTGAACTAACAACTAAAAAGAAAGTAAAATCAAGAAAACTTTGAATGAAAGAAATCCATGACTAGCTAACCTTAACTACCTTGCTAAACTAACTAAACTCCGTGATAGTGATGCGTGCCTCATGTTGATTCATCGGCATGTATTTGTCTTGCTTGTGGTCTAATTACTTTCCCACTTGGATGATGGGGATTCATTCTTGGACTTGTCTTGTAGCCTCCATAGATGGTCATCGGCCTACAAATGGACTTTCACTAATGGAATCAAAAGAGCTACACTCAAGTGATGCAAATGAAAAAACATACAACATTCACTAATGGAAGTAGTGAAGTTATACATCAAATAGCATATTGGTGCTTCCATCTCCATGTTCCATCAAGGCACTAGTTCGAAGACTAGGCTCCAAGTGAGGCACATATGAATCATATGGAGAATTACAACAAAATCTTGCCAAGAAATGAAAAGAAACCCATCGGAGAAGAGAAGAACATACAAATTGCAAGATTAAGTAAAGCAATCACCCATGAGTTAGTAGTAGCAAGAGTAGTGGTTAGCTAGTACATGGAACAAGAAATTAGCTACTAGCCATTACAAAAAGAAAACAAAGCATGATTAAATTGCTAGAAATTAACAAAGCAAGTAACAAAGCAAAATAAAAGCAAGTGAAGAAGACAAACTAGAATCAAGCTCAAGTAGATATGTAGAGAATGGATCAACCCTTGTATAGCTCCAAGTTGTCACTCCTTGTTGATACAAGCTCTCTCTCTCATACAAATCTCTCTTGCAATGAAATCTAGGGAGAAGAAGATCATAGAGAGCTAAAATCCCTAAACAAAAACTAACAAAATACAAAACCTAGAACTAAACCCTCTCTCTTCTCTGATCAGTCTCAGCTCGCAGGTGATAGTCCAGTATTTATAGCAGATCTGAGAAGCCTCTGGAGAGAATTCTGTTACCACAAAATCCGGGCTTAACAACCCTAAGATTGCCGCGGATTGCCGCGGGCCGCGGCAATCTCATGGCCGTTGGATCTGATCTTTCTGGTGGAGATTGGTTAGGAGTTGGTTATCCACGTGGCATGGTTAGTTTCTTCGTTTGTTGCGAGGATCTCTCTGGATCTGGAGTGAGATTTGACTTTATCTTGGATCTTTAACTAATCACCTTAATTATTGCTAATTAAGGTAATTAATTACTTTATCTCCTTTAATTGTGTACCTGCAAATAAGTAGAGAAGAGGATTAAAATTCATATATTTATTTGTAATATGCATGGGGATTATGATGTAAAAATGCAATATTAGGTACTAATCACACCCCCACACTTATTCTTTTGCTCGTCCGAGCAAAACAAAGAAAGAAAAGAAAAATCTAAACTACCAATTTATTGCACCACTTTCGCAGGTGACGCGATTGCACTGAGCATGTGCAACAAGCCGTTAAACCTCTAGGTTACCCTAGAGGAGGAGTGTTGTCTCCTGAGGGTTTTCAGCGGATTACACCCACAAAATCCATAAAGAAAGAAAACAAATGTTAGTATTTTGAAAATGCATTTTGAATAAGAGACAAGTTTACGAACTATTTTTGCAAAAATATAAGTGATCCTAGGTCATAAGTCCACCTATAATCAATCTTTCTTAAACTCAGTATCCATGCAAGATCTTGTCTTTAATTAAGGTAAGAATTCAAAATTGGATTGAATATTTTTATCTTTCATAAAACCTAGATAATATGCACACCGTGCACAGTGAAGGTTTCTGGGATTTTAACTCCAACCATCAAGCCATTTATTATATTATTTTTTTTTTTTCTTTTTTTCTTCCCTTAGTTTTATTAGGCTTTTCTAATTCACCCATGTAGCGAGCCTATAACTGATGACTCCCAGACCAGATGGTCTTAGGGCACCAGATGAGGAAACATCCCTCGGGTTTAAGGACTCGAGTGAAAAAGGCCACAAAACTAAGAGGGATTATTCTTAATCACCGTTAGGCGTGAATAATCATGCTTCTTGAGGCACAATTACCCAGCTTAATAAGTGAGATCACTGTTAGGCGTGAGTCATCATGCTTCTTGAGGCACAATTTCCCAGCTTAATAAGTGATCTTTTATTTATATATTTTTTTTCTTCTTTTTTTTTTCTTTTTCTCTTTTTTTTTTTATATATATATATATATGGCATTTTTGGTCTTTGTTTCCATCCCAAGAACTGTGTAAGTGTAAAGTGCATATTTATCTAAGGCAAAAAATTCCAGATAATAATATCTCACCAATTTTACTTACTTATCCTATAATCTCAAACAAGATCTATTACTTCAACTATGTTTAAGATGTCATAATTAAGGCTTTCTTAATTTCTAAGATACATCTTAATTTTCTTAAAAATAGAGCAAAACTTTGTTTCTTATTTCAAAAAGTTTTTATTTTTATTATTTTTTATTTTTATTAAAAGAAAAATCTAAAAGAAAATAGAAAATCTATAAAGAAAGGTAAAATCTAAAAGAAAATAAAAACCTAAAAAGAAAATGAAAATCCTAAAAAATTGAAATGATCCTATGTTAGTAAACCCTCCCCCACACTTATTTCATGCATTGTCCCCAATGCATCGTGATATATGTATGCATGAAACAAAATGGAAGGGAAGGAATTATTTACAAGGAATATACAAGTGTAACTCTCACCTGGGCTTTTGGTCGCTTCCCTCTGGCCCGTTTCCCATCGTTCCAATGTGTTCTCTTTCTTGAACTCCATTGGGAAACGGTCTGAATTGTTCTTACCCTAGGTGATTCCAGTTTCAATTTGTTGTTATTTCATTCAAACTCAGTCCACCACATCGTTCACAAACAAAGTCCTTATCACCACTCTCACTCAGAATCTCATCACTTCCAGTGTTTAGAAATTTTAACTCCTCTCCATATAATTCTTCAAAACTCAAATCAACATCCGGAAGTGGACAATTAACTAACTTACCCCGAGTTGACTCATCTAAGCACATAATCTCATCAGCAAACAAGTCTTCAAATGATATATCAATTGGAGGTTCAAATACAGTCTCAGTTGGCTCATTGAAAGTGAAAGTATCCAAATCAACTTTCCCCGTTTGAAAGGGTACTTGGATAAGAGAATCACAAGATTGTGACTCATCTTTTGGATCTTCACCTTCCTCCTCACAATTGTTACTAATGAAATTAACCTCAAATGTTTGATCTTTTGTCTTGTGAGGCTGTGTGTGGAAGACATTGTGTTCATGTGTCATGTTACCAAAAGTCAACCTCATTGATCCATTCCGGCAATTGATGATTGCATTTGCAGTAGCCAGGAATGGTCGTCCCAGAATGACAGGAATTTGTGCCCTTTGATTGGAATTTGATACTGGTTTTGTTTCAAGGACAACAAAGTCAACAGGATAAAAGAATTCTCCAACTTTGACAAGGACATCTTGAATTACCCCCTTGGGTTTAGTAACAGAGCGGTCAGCCAATTGGATGGTCATTTGGGTCGGGTGGAGATCACCTAACCCCAATTGTTGGTACACAGAGAAAGGTAGGAGATTGATACTGGCCCCCAAATCAAGAAGTGCCCTATTTATTGTAGTCTGTCCTATGATGCATGAAATGGTGGGGCTCCCTGGGTCTTTGTACTTAACAGGAATTGGACCAGTGAGCAACTCATTGATGGATGATGCTAGGAGACTTTTTTAGGGACTTGGGTCTTCCTCTTCTTGGTGCACATTTCCTTCAAAAATTTGGCATATGAAGGCACTTGTTGAATGGCATCAAGAAGAGGGACATTGATTTGGACCTTATTGAATGTTTCTTTTATTTTCTCCATGTGAGCATTTGACTTGTTATTTCTCAGCCTATTTGGATATGGAACTATAGGCTTGTATGTATGCTCATCTACCTTTTCTTCACCCTTGGCCTTGGAAGTGGATGGCTCTGAACTAGAGGATGGTTTGTCAAAAGTTGGTGACATTGGGACATGAGGAGTTTGCTTTGGTACTGGATGAGATGGTGGACTAGAAACCTTATTGTCAACTTGTTTACCAGATCTCAGGGTATGAATGGCATGACAATGACTGGGTCCTGAATTTTCAACTTTGGGATTTAGCAATGGCTGGCTTAAGAACAGTCCTTTTTGATTCTCAGCCAATTGCTTGATCTGGACCTTCATTTCATTCAACTCCTGTTGCTGGTTCTTGGTTAAGGTTTCTATCATTTGTTTCAACTCAGATATTTCAGAATTATTTTGGGGTGGATGTTGAGGATATGGAGATTGGAACTGTGATTGGTAATATGGTGGTGGCATATGATAAGACTGAAATGACTGTGGTGGACTTTGAGATGGATGAATATACAGTGAATTCTGATCAAAACTGGATGGATGAAACTGAGCATTGTATGGATGTGGAAATGGTGGCATATGATGCTCAGTACCAGACTGACTCCACGGAAAATGTGGATGGTTCTGCCATCCTGAATTGTAAATGTTGGAGTATGGATGATTATTGGGTCTGGTAAATGCTGCATTCATGTTCTCCTGAAATGATTGGGGCTGAGATAATGGACACTCCTCAACAACATGGCTAAGGTCATGACAGTTAGTGCAACCTGGTCTAATCAAAGGCAATGGATTGACCTGGTTGACCACAGAATTCCCTATTGACTCAAGCAACTCTATCCTCTTTATTAATTGTGTGATCTTGGTTTCTGAAGCTAGAGAGGATTCTTTGGATTGTGTACCAGTTCTGGAAGTGATGGGAGTCGGTTTATCAGGGCATGACTCCCACTGAATGGTTTTCTCAGCTAGTGTTTCAAAGAGATCCCACCCCTGATGTTCATCTTTCTTCAGAAATTCCCCTTGGCACATGGATTCTAAAAGTGTTTTCGTTTGGTAATCTAATCCATCATAGATAATCTGGCATAGCCGCCATTTCTCTATGCCGTGATGGGGACATAGGGCTAAGAGGTCTTTGAAACGCTCAAGATATTTCCAGAAAGGTTCATTTTGTTCTTGCTTGAATTGCATTATGTTTTTTCTCATGAGGGCTGTTTTGTGGATAGAATAGAATTTCCTAAGAAAGACCTTAACAAAATCATCCCATGAAGATATGGAACTGACAGGAAGACTATAAAGCCATTTCTTAGCTAAATCCTTAAGTGCAAACGGTATGAACCGTAATCTAACAGCATCCTCAGAAAGTTGGGATATTCTCATCATTTGGCATACCTCTTCAAACTCACGAATAAAGAGGTACGCGTCCTCAGACTCTAGACCATGGAAGTGGGGAAGTGTACTAATGAATTGTGGTTTCAGCTCAAAATTGTTTCCATTAGGCTCGGGGAGAAGAATGCATGAAGGAATGGAGGTGCGAATCGGATAAAATCGATCCTGAAGTGAGACGTTGTTGGTCATGATGTGAAGTGGTTGTGGAAGTGTAAGTGTAGAAAGAATTAGGATCACAAAACCACTATTGTATATACAATCACAAACAACGTGCACCGATCACACCAGCGAAAAAAAAAGAAAAATAACAAACAACAAAAGAAAAAATCAATCCAAGCTTCTAGGTTTCTGACCCTAAACGACTCCTAACAATAGATCGTCCACAGGAGGTTCAGTGTAGATACTGACTATAAGCAAATCGGCCAGGGAAGGGTAAAGTTGGTGGGAGGTTTTCCGTCCAAAGACGTTCCTTAATTAAGTAACCAACAACCTTCGGGCTTTCGGCCCTAAACCCCTTTCCTAGACACCGATTTACAGAAGTCAATTTCCAACACTTTTCCCCCTTAGGATAATCTCCTAAGTGAGTCCGGATGTCCCTAGGGCCAACGTCTATCAAATTTTATTTACAAGCTTAGGATTGTGAGTACGTGGGGAAAATGATTTCCGGGCTAAGGAAGGGTAATGACCTCCCCCACCTTATGTTATTTACAGGAATTGCCCTTAGAATTAATTGTGCAAGTGTACGATATAGAAACAAACAAGGTTCACTCCAAGTAAGAAAAATCAAACAAAGAGTGAGTCTTAGTCTATATGCAATGAATCACGTACCTTGTCCCACGCACTCTTCAACAGTAAATTTAAAGTAATTGAAAGACACGTGCCTATAATGCAAGATGTCTAACAATTTTTTAGCAATTATCAACCAATTTCTTACTGTTGAATTAATTAACAGGAATACAGTGAAGTATACAGGAAATGAAGTATATAGGCAGCAGTATCTTGCAGAGCAGAAGCCCCTGCAAAAATTTGGTTAGAAGTGCACTCTGTTGTGCCGCGTTTCCACGGCAAAGCTTGTGGATCCGCGGCACTCCAGAGGGATCCTGGGCTCTGCTTTCTTGAGCAGAGTCCCAGGTCCACTTATATGTTTCTGCTGTAGATATTTTCCTGTTTTCTTCTCCTGTCACCTACAACAGAGAAGAAGAATCGTTTAGTTTCTCACTTTTAAAAATAATACCGTCGCTCTCCCGGCAACGGCGCCATTTTGTTTAGACGAAGAAGGTGTACT
Source organism: Agave tequilana (assembly GCA_038442645.1). Taxonomy (NCBI): domain Eukaryota; kingdom Viridiplantae; phylum Streptophyta; class Magnoliopsida; order Asparagales; family Asparagaceae; genus Agave; species Agave tequilana. The sequence continues at coordinate 123,453 of JAVJIF010012075.1, read as the reverse complement.
TATTATGTGTATAAAGATGTATTTGATGTACCCTTTCTTGTCTCCGCTATAGCATAGGGCTATACCGAGTCGGATCTCAGGGAGAGCTCGCGATGGAAGCTTTAAACGTATGGTAGTGAAGTGAACAAACTAGTATCCTTCTCTTGATTATAAACTTAGTGATGCAAATACAAAAGAAACCAAAAGAGGATGGATATGTTCATTGTGGAAGTGAAAAAGAAATCAAGAAGTGGTGTGGATGTGGTATTCACAAGAAAAGAACAAGAAACTTAAAGAAAGCAATCCATGACTAGCTTACCTTGCTAGCTTGCCAAGACTTACCAAACTCCTTGATAATGAAAGCTTGCCTAACGTTGTCACTCCGTTGGCTATGGATTCGTCTAGCGTGTTGACCTAATTACTTTCTCATTTGCAAGATGGTGGTTTAACCATCGGAGAAGAGAAGATCATACACTTGCAAGATAACAAAAGCAATCACCCATGAGTAGTGAAGTAGCTAAGCTAGTGGTTAGCTAGTACATGGAGAAGAATTAGCTACAAGAAGCCATTAAAGAACTAAACAAAGCATTGAAGTAAATTGCATGAAATAAGAAAGCAAGTAAGAAAGCATGTAAAGAAAGCAAGAAACTAGAATCAAACTCAAGTAGAGGAATGGAGGATGGATCAATCCTTGCATAGCTTCAATTGTCACCATTGATCATTACAAGCTCTCTCCCTCACAATCACTCTCTTTTGTAATGAAATCTAGGGATAGAGAAGAGGGACTACAAGAACAAAAACCTAAAGAGAAAATACATGAAAATTACAACTAATGAACTAATCTCCTCTCTTCTCTGATCAGTCTTTTCTCGCAGGTACAAATGAAGTATTTATAGGAGAACTGAGAAGCATCCAGAAGCAAGGTTGTTGCCACAAAATCCGGGGCTCAACGGCCATTGGATTGCCGCGATTGCCGCGGATCTGCCGCCAGATCTGGGCCGTTGGTCCAGATCTTTCTGGTACAGTTCAGTTGAGAGTTGGTTAGCCACGTGGACTACTTGGATTCTCTGTTTGTTGCGCGAATCTCTCTGGATCTGGGTTTAGATTTGGCTTTATCCTTAAGCTTGGATTAATCACTTAATTAGTGGTAATTAAGTGATTATTTGAAAATCTCTCTCTTAAATGTGTACCTGCAAATATGTAGAGAAGAGGATTAAAATTCATATATTTATTTGTAATATGCATGGGGATTATGATGTAAAAAATGCAATATTAGATACTAATCACATACATAGATGTATAGTGAAATACAATTGACTCATATATATGATTGAACTTCATGCTCATTTGTATCCACTTTATGCATATGTATAAGACTAGTTTTGATGATTCTCTTTTATACATGTTTTGCCAATTTTTGTGATTTACTTCATGTATATGCATGCTTAATTCAAATCTAATAAATATACATGTATACCCGTGAGTCTCTTGCCTTCATGCAAACATTTAATAGACTCTTTTATTTTTTGGATATGTATGCATATTGTTAGATTTGTATAACCATACATATACCATGAAAATTGTTGATTTTAGTGAAAAATGATTTTTCATGATTGGTTGTTAAAAATTTGACTTATGATCGTTTTGGGCTTCAATGACTATTTTCATGAAGATACTATATGCATAACCTTTGAACACTCATCTTTAAGAAAACATATAATTTGGAGTTTTATGGACTATGAGTGCTTGAACTTTTATGTACTTAGTAGTATTTATGAAAACATTTGAATTTGATGTATTTGAAGGATCTTTAACTAGTTTTTCAAAACAATTTATACTAGTTAGTTATTCTTCAAAACAATTTATACTAGTTATTTATTTGATATTTTACAATTATATGGATAAATTCTTTTGTGATTTCAAAATTTTGATGCTTCATTGTATTGAATATTAGTTTAGATGTTAGTATTTGTCAACACTTGGATTTATACTTGTACACCTTATGGACCACAAATAAATCTATATATGATTGGGTTGAATGCTTATTTGTGCCTATTAGATGTACTAGTATAGCCTTATGTTGATGATCATTACATTCTTAAACTTGTATTCCCATTTGGATTTATGTTATGATCATGTGATTTCATTTCATGTATATGTTATTTTGCCAAAACATTAAGATATACATGGATACCTCTTGAGTCATTTGCCTTTCATGCAAATCTATATATATGGACTCAATTGTGTTAGGGATATGTATGTATACTTAATGTCTTGACAAAACATACATATATCTTGAATATAAATTTTGTTTCTAATAAAATTTTGTGTTTTTAAAATTGGTACAATAAAATTTTTGTGATGGATTTCAAGAATTCAAACTTTATGATTTGAAGGAATATTGAGTTTTATTGCTATTTTTCATGATGCCATGTTCCACATAACACTAGTTCACTCATTTTTTTTGAATTTGGACTTTATAGATAGAGTGTTTTTAGTGACTTGTGTTTCATTGATCTTTCATGAAAAACTTTTTAACTTATTCCTTGATGGAAGGATCTCGTACTAGTTCTTAAAACAAGTTCATTTAACTAGTTCGAATTCTTCATATGGTAGATTATATGATGTATACACTTATGCTTACTTTTCAATTGGTATCATTGGTTATTTGCAATTGGTATCAATATGACTTCATGTTGTGTATATCCATATTTTGATTGTTGTATGAATGCCTCCAAATTATATCAATTTCTATTGGTATTATCTTGTCATACATATATGTTATCTATTTGTGCTTATTTTACAAGTGGTATTTCCTTTAAAGCACAAAGATTGTTGATGCTAAGCTTAATTAGATTTCAAATTGGTATTTCATAATAAGCTTATGCATTGTATTTTGAAATTGGTATCAAAAATTCAAAATTTGATTATTTTACAATTGATATCTCAAAATTTGTTGTTACTAAGAAGAAGTTAAAATTTGTTTTGATAAAGAAAAATTCAAAATTTTTGATTTGTATTGTCTATATGCAAGGAGAGCTTAACATCTCTTCCATATGTAGATTCATGTTGAGTATATTATAATTTGAGGAGCTTGACAACTCTTCTTTTCATGATATACGTGTGTAGGGGAGCTTCACATCTCCTCTTATGCATGACATATTATACGTTATGTGAATTAGGGCTTGTCATCCCTCTTTCATGTAATGTATATGTGTCGGGAAGCTAACTTAACGTCTTCCTCTTCATGAATTTATATCGCATATAAATTTTATTGATTGATTTGTATTTACCCCTCCTTGATCTCTTTGTTTTTAACAAAAAGGGGGAGAAAATTTGTTTGATGTATTTTTACTTTGAACCCTTTGTTGATGATTGACAAAAAGGGGGAGAAGTATTTGAGATTGTATTGTATATGCATGTTTTCATTGCTTAAGGGGGAGAAGTATTTGTCTTTCTTACTTATTATGCATATATGTTGTATTTTGCAATTAGGAGAAAAAGATTTGACTTAAGATTTGATTTTTGTTATGATTGCATCTCCTTACATTGCATACATGTCATGTGCTTTTATTGCCATATCTATTATTTCTTGTCATGCATGAGTTAAGGGGGAGCTTCTTTGAAGCTTTACTTTAATCCATGCATATATAACTCCATGAGTTTTGTCATCATCAAAAAGGGGAGATTGTTGGCCCAAAGGCCCTTCACCCTAGTTTTGATGATGATCAACTCATGTAGTTATAGTTACTAATGATCTTGTGTTTAATTAGTGACAGATTCATGATCAAGATCTTAGTAGGTGCATAGCTCAACAAAGGATAAAAGAACAAGATTTGGAGCTTGCATGTGGTGATCCAAGGAGTTTTTGGATCAAGCTTGGACCAAGTCAAGAAGATGAGAAGCCTTCAAGGGAAGACTTCAAGAAGTTGAAGACTTGGGTCTAGGTATAGAATTTGTATTTTTGTTTTAGTAAAATGTAAAGGATAGATAGTTGGTGGATTGCTCAAGTTATATCACACACACACACTCTTGATAGAACTCTTGATTTTAAGTGCTTTCATAAAAAGATTTTCTAGAGTAGAAAAAGATTTTTCTTTGAGACAAAATACTATTTTGGATTTTGGTATTTCATAGTTCATATCTTTAAACCAAATCATGATTAGTGCTTTATGTCAAAAACATAGATATTTCTTATTGATTGTGTAGTGGATCATATCCATACACACTATGCTTTAAAATGAACTCAAATATCTTGTTTTTGTATTTGATGAAGATTTAGAAAACAAGTTTGGAAAAACATGTTTGGAAAAATACTTTTTAGTTATTGAGCTAATATTTCCAGTTACAAAATAGACCAAAACATCTATAACATGTCTTGATTTTGTGCAAGCATGTTTGTTCTTTCAAGTATATGGTAAAACTATTTTTGTAGAATTTCTATGTATTTTTAGGATTTTATAAAAGATTTTTAAATCCTGTTTTCAGACCTGGAGACTGGCTGACAGGCCAAACCGGTCGACCGGACCGGTCGACCGATGTGCACAGCCCTGTGCACATTGTCAGCGCAGTGGCCGGTCGACCGGGTCGGTCGACCGACCAAGAGAGCTTTGCTCTCTGGAAATATCAGTCGACCGAACCGGTCGACCGATAGAGAGAATGCTCTCTGCTCCAGTGGTCCGGTCGACTGGCAGTCGACCGCTCCAGAGAGATCTGCTCTCTGGAAATGATCGGTCGACCGAGCCGGTCGACCGGTGGCTGCAACGGTCAGAAAAATGACCGTTGGCCGGTCGACCGGCGGTCGACCGACAGCACTGACACAGCCCCAACGGCTCTATTTTCTGGCAGCCTATAAAAGGGGGTTTTGTCAATTGTTTTGAGGTTAAGATTTTGGAGATTTCTTGAGCAGTTTTTCTGATACTTTTAGAAGAGTTTCTCCACAGATTTAAGTGCAATACTTCCAATCAAAAGGAAGAGTTTTTATCAAGAGAGTGTTAAAGTGATTCTTGAGTTTTCCTCCATAGCTTTCTTTCCTTGATTTTCTCACACCACACTTGAGCTATCCATTGCTAGATATTCCTATAGGTGTGTTGTAGTGAGAGTGCTCTTTAGGTGATCAAGTGTTGTGATCATCAAAAGATTTTTCTTGTTACTTTGAGGAGACGGGCAAGTGTGCTCGTTGTGGTGTGGAGTTCGGTTGTGAACTCTTTGGTAGAGGTACGGCCTCGACGAGTCGGTGGACTTGCGTGTGTACGGGACTTGGGAGTCCGAGGGCTTGTAGGTGTTGCGGCACCGAGGAGAGATCCGGTGGGATCTTGCATAGTGAAATCCTTCGTGTGTCGAAGGCGGGGATGTAGAGCAAGTGTGCTCGAACCTCGAAACAAACCCTTTGTGTTTGCGATTGCTCACTCTTGCTCTCTTTCTCTTTTTGTCTCTATTTTATATCTTGCATTCAATTTATCGTGTTCATCTTATATATGCATGATATATTCCCTTGTGCTCATAATTGATATACATACTTGCTTGGGATTGTTGTTAACACTAGTATTCAACCAAGAGAGCCAACGCGGCACCTCAACTCATTCAAGGGGAATCTAGAGGAGCTTGTCCAGAGCCTCGCAAGGGGAATTCGGCAACACTCTTGTGTTATACATAAGTGTTTAATTAAAAGAAGTTTAATTTGGTCTACTTAGTTTTAATTCCGCATTATTTGTTCATAAGTGACCATTAGATTAGCCATCACCTATTCACCCCCCCTTTAGGTGATCTTACACGGCCAACGGTCGGATTTCTAACCGTTGTGCCATTGGTCAACCGCCCGGTCGACCGCGGCCTGGATACAGAGAGCAGAGCTCTCTGCCGGTCGACCGGGCCAGATCCAGAGAGCAGAGCTCTCTGGCGATCGACCGAGTCGGTCGACCGGCCCTCCCAGCCAAATGGCCATGCACGTTTGTACATATCGATCGACCGAACTGGTCAATCGACTTCTGCCTCAGTCGACTGGCCGGTCGGCCGGCAGAAGGCCAAGTCAAACAATTAGGGATAAAAACTTGGTCTTTTTATTTTAATTAAATCTCATAAAATCACATAAATTTCATAAAAATAAGTTCTTATAAGATCTTTGAAATACAAATATGTGTGACTAAAATTTAATACATATTTATAAACAATTTGAACCATTTTTGTGATATTGAAATTTGGCCTTTAAACAAAAATCGTATTTTTCAAAAACCAAACTTTGAAATGGAAATCCAATTTTTTTAAAACTTGTCTAAATATAAAAACAAGATATTTAAACAAATTTGAAGCATATTGTATATGGATAGAATACAATATACATATAGTATATATATATCTATATTTTTGACATGAAATCTAAAACCGGTTAAACTGAAAACTAAAACCAATAAACTTTAAACTTGTGTGTGTCTGTGAACTTGAGCATATCAATACTATCTAATCTTTACAATGATCTAAACATACTAAACACAAACTGAGGTCTTCTTGTAGAACTCCTTCTCCAAGTCGACTCGATCCAAACGCGATCCAACGAGCTTGACTCCAACTGAGTACTAGATGTGATCTTGACGCTCGAACTCTTGAATCAACACGTGTTAGCCTCAAAACTCCTTTGTTGAAGCCAAACACCTATTAATATCTTGGTCAATTACTGAAACTATTTAAACACAAGATTATTAAAACTATAACTACAAGAGTTAATCGTCATCAAAACTAGAGTGATGGGCCTTTGGGCCAACAGTTTGAACCAAAAATCTCATTTTCGTTGAGAAAATTAAGAAGATTACTATTAGAGGTATATTTTTGAACTTAACAATGAGATTTGCTAGAGGTGTATTATTAACTTAGCAATCAAAGAGGTGTGGTATTAATCAAAGATCTCGTTTTCATTTAAGAAAATCGAGAATACGACTGCCAGAGGTGTGAATTAACTTGACAGCCATTGGATTTGTGATTTAAGCAAATTTAATTATCAGAGGTATGATGTTAACTTAGACCTGCAGATAGTTTGATCATGTGCGACGTAGACCTCTAGATGCGCCAGTCCGGCGAGTAGAAGTATCAAATTAGGACAAGCTAAAGAGTGCAGGGGAGACCGAAGAAAATATGGATGGAGATGATACGACAAGATATTAAGGCTAAAGGCCTTGATGAAGGCATATTGCTCAGAAGGAATAAGTGGAGAAAGTTGATCCATATGCTCGATCCGGTTTAATTCTCTTTGGTTCATGTAGCCTACCCCAAATACTTGGTACAAATGGCTTAGTTGTTGTTGTTGTAGAGGTGTGATGTTAATTTGACAGGGGATTGGATCTGTGATTTGAACAAATTTAATAGTCAGAGGTGTGATGTTAACCTAACAGGATTGTGTACTAGAGGTAACGTCTAACTTAGCACTGAAAGGTCTCATTTTCACTAAGAAAATCGAGAAGATCACTGCTAGAGGTATAATGTTAACTTAATAGTGAGATGTGCCAGAGGTGTAATGTTAACTTAGCACTGAAGAGGTGTAGTATTAACCAAAGATTTCATTTTCATTTGAGAAAATCGAAAAGACCACTGCCAGAGGTATGATATTAACTTGACAGGGAGATTTGCTGTTAGAGGTGTAATGTTTAACATAATAGCGATTTGAGCAAGTTTGGTCAGAGGTGTACTATTAACTTGACTGAGATTGGTTTTGAATTTTAAGCAAGTTTAGTGGACCTGTCATTCTATTGAAGAGAATTAATAAGGCGAGTTTAATCCATTGGGGATATATTGAAGTCTTACTATTAGAGGTATAATGTTAACATGACATGTTCAATCTGTAATAATTTAGTTGGGAAAATAAATACAGCTTTTTGTGATCTTACCATTCTATGGAAGGGAATTGGTAAGGAATTTTGGTGGGGTTAACAGGATCAGGTCCCTTAGAATTTTTAGCAAATCTTCAGCTATTAATGGATTTGGTTTGCCTTTACCAACTACCATTTAAATTGGGCTAGCCATGCTATTCTCCTTAGCATGATGAGTTGTCAAGAATTTTTCGTTAGGCTTAAAAGCTAACTTTTCCTCTATCCTTAGTCGTCGGAGGCGTTGGATTGTTCTTGTTACTTTAAATAATGTGGTGTACTTTCTAGGTTTCGCTTCACAGATGACTTCTAAAATCTTGCTAGGGATTAAAGAAGTGAGTACAGACTCTGTGAGGAGTACATCAGAAGATTAGTGTTCCTGATGGAATTCTCTCTGATCTTTAGTCAGTCGCCACACTTTGATATGAATGCTTGATTAGTTATCGGATAAACTTATTTCATCAGTTCATCTGACTATTTGAATGCTCTGTCATTGAATCGAGCTTTGATCAATCAAACAGGAGAGTGGAGACATGCCACCATTACATATGAAAAAGTCAGGCTAGATAAACCATCTCTCTAAATCAAGAGGAATGATCAGGAAGACCCTAAAATTGTTGCCTAGGCATGCTGATTTCAAAATATGACATATACTACTAAATTTAAGGTGGATGCATGTCTATGTACTAGAGAACATTGACAAGGCTAAAATTGAAGATTTCATCTTCGTCATTTTTTTTAATGTTGACATCATGCATCCTTGGCTCCCCATGCTCGGTCGGCTCGATCTCAGCATAGAGACGAGTGCCAAGGCTAAAATCGGTATTTTGTCTTTGTCATTTGCATTGCTGTCTCCTGCCATTTGGTTGGCTTGATCTCAGTAAAAGAGAAGAGTGATAACAATAAAACTGAAGATTTTATCTTTATCATTTCTTCAATATTGACATCATGCATCATAATGTCTTCGATGTTCGGTCGGCCCGATGCGGGCCAACATGGTGCGATCCTTTGAGGGAGCAAAGTCTTCCTTGACGCTCTCCTAAACATCTTGTATCTCAAACCCTACTACATCTGATTGGTCAAGGTGTATCTTCGATTAGAGGTGCAGTATTAACTTGAGCATGAGAAGAGTGACAAGGCTAAAATCGACAATTTCGTCTTTGCCTTTTCTTCGATGTTGACATCATGCATTAGTGATCTTGATGTTCAATCAGTTCCCCGTCATCAGTGGAGAAGAGTGACAAGGCTGAAACTGATAGTGTTATCTTTGTTATTTCTTCAATGTTTACATCATGCATCATCATTTTCTGATGTTCGATCGGCTCGTCGTCATCGATCTGTGATGTAGTCGTTTGAAAAAATAATCTTCACTTTTTCTTGGCGCTCTCCAAAACATCTTGAATCCTAAACCCTAATCCATCTAAGCAATAAGAGAGGGTCGGAGTCTATTTCGTTTGGGGAAAAGTTTCCATGAAAGGTCAGAATAATCAATTGATCAGAGGTATAATGTTAACATGATCCTGGGTGTACTTCTTTGATCAAATATGTGGTATTGAACATGATCAGGGATAGTATTTCTTTATGTATTTTCCATATCAACATTATGAGCATATCGCCATTTGGATTTGCAAGATGATAAGCCCCATTTGAGTAGACTAACTCTACTACAAATAGTCCCTCCCATTTAGGCTAAAATTTGCCTTTGGTCTTATGCGTCATGACTATGAGTCGCCTGACAGTTAAAACAATATCACCTTTCCTGAAAATTCATTCTTTGACTTTCTTGTTGAAGGCTTTGGCAATTCGAGCTTGGTAGAGCTCGATCTGCTGTTGGGCCTGGAGTCGTTTATCGTCCAAGGCTTCCAACTCTTGGAGGCGCTGTCGATGCTTATCCTCGTGCGTCATCTCTGTGTCTAGGGCAACATACAGAGATAGAATCTGAATCTCCAATGAAAGTACAACTTCGAACACGTATACCAAGGAGAAAGGCGCAACTTTCATTGGGGTTCTCACCATTGTACGGTAAGCCCAAAGCCATTCGCCTAGTTTCTCATCCTAGTCGTGTTAACTTTTTGAGACAAACTTCTTAAGAAGTTAGCCGATGATCTTATTGAAAGCTTTTTCAAGACCGTTGACAGCTAGAGAGTATACGGTTGATAACACACTTTAGATTTTAAATTTGTTGCAGAATCTCTGAAACGCTTGGCTGACGAATTGAGGCCCATTGTCATGAACAATTCGTCGAGGGACACCGAAATAGTATATAACGTGATGTTTAATAAACTTTATCATGTTGAACGTCTTCACTTCTCTGAGGGGAATTGCTTCCATACATTTTGAGAAGTAATCGGTTACAGCTAGAATGAACCGATGTCCTTTGGATGGTAGAGGGGCCTTGGGTCCAATGACATCCATGCCCTACATCTGAAATGGCCAAGAAGAAGATGTTGGATAGAGATGACCTGGTACCTGATGGATGAAGTGACCATGAATCTAACAGGCATGACACCGCTTAGCATAGGTGATAACGTCAGAAACCATCTTTGGCCAATAATAGCCGAGTCTTTGAAGTCGGTCTCCAAGCTTAGATCTAAGTTGGTAAGCTCCGCACATACCATCGTGAACTTCCCTTAGTGCTTTCTGTGCCTCTATGTGTGAAAGACAGCAGAGCAGGATTCTACCAAACGATCAGTGATACAATATTCATGTGATCACATTGTAATAGAATCGAGGAGCTTTCCTTTTGACTGCAGATGCCTCTTTGGGATCGTCAGGTAGTATGTTGTATAAAATGAAGTCAATGAATGAGAATTGCCAATCCCTGAGTTTTAAACCTGTTGAAGTCTCAAGAACCTCTTTAACTTGAATATCTCTTTTGCGAGTCTGACTACTTTCAAGGGCGAATTATGAGCAGTACAAGTCACAACTATGGACAAGTACTTTCTTTGTCGCTTCGACTGGAAGAGCCAATGAAGTGGTGAGGAACGCCAATGCATATACATGTGCATTCTTTCTGGTGCTACATAGTTGATGTAGAAGCTTCTGATTTCTCAGCCATATGATGGTTGCATTGTGATACGACACTAAGTCTTCATATCGGACTTCGTATTCCCCACGAACCTGGTTAACAATGAGTTTTGAATCACCTTATGCTTCATGATGATTGACACTGATCTCTTTCGCAAGTTGCATTCCTATCAACAGAGCATTGTATTCCACCACATTGTTAGAGCATGGCTTAGTTGATGAAAATGCATGGAAATCATGTATTCTGTAGAGATACAAGTACTACCCCCACCCCTGCTATGATACTTCCTTTCGGACCCGTTCTTGACGCGCTGTCAAAGAATAGTTGTCATACTTGTTCTTCTGGGGATGCGTGCGTTATACAAACTTCAACGATTTCATCTGAGAGATCGTCATAAAATTTGGCGGATCCTGGAACTAGATGATCAGCCAGAAAATTTGGTACGGTTTGGCCTTAATCGCCTTCTGTGGCATGAATTGCATCTCATATTGGGAGAGCAATATAGCCCACTTCGTCAATCTGTAATTCTGCGAAAAATGGTCTTGTCATGAGTAATCGCTGAGGATTAACTCTAAAGATGACATGCATACTACGCTAGCCTACTAGGTTGTGTCGCATCTTCTGGATAGCGAAGACTAGGGCTAGGCATTCCTTTTCTACCGGATTGTACCTATATTCAGCTCTGATCATGGTTCTACTCAGGTAGTAGATTGCTTGCTCATGTCCCTAGTCATTGTTATGGGCTAACAAGGCTACAAGAGAATCATCCATGACTTTTACGTATAGAAGGAAAGATTTTCCTGATACTAGAGCTATTAGAACAGGTGGATGTGTGAGGTACTGCTTGATTTCCTCAAACGCTTGTTAGCGATTGCTATCCTAAATAAATGAGACTCCCTTCTTCATCAGTTTGGTGAAGGGTTGGCAAGATCCTGAAAGATTAGATATGAATCTTTGGATGTAAGCCTGGTCATCCTTGTAAATCACCTAGAGGGGAGGTGAATAGGTGATGGCTAATCTAATGGTCACTTAATGCCAAATGATGCAAATGATGCGGAAGCTAAAAACAATTATGACCTAATTAAATCTTTTACACTAAACACCACGTATAACCAAAGAGTGTTGCCGAATTCCCCGTGAAGGGCTCTGGACAAACTCCTCTAGATTCCCCTTGAATGGGTTGAGGTGCCGCGTTGGCTCTCTTGGTTGAATACAAGTGTTAGCAACAATCCCACGCAAGTATATATATCAATTATGCACACAACATATATCAAGCATGTAAATGTAAAGACAATATAAGCTATGCAAGATATAAAGGAGATAGAGAGAGAGAGATGGCAATCGCAAACACAAGGGTATGTTTCGAGATTCGAGCACACTTGCTCTACATCCCCGCCTTCGACACACGAAGGATTTCCACTATGCAAGATCCCAATGGATCTCTCCTCGGTGCCGCAACACCTACAAGCCCTCGGACTCCCTAGTCCCGTACACACCGCAAGCCCACCGGCTCGCCGAGGCCGCACCTCAAACAACCGAGTCCGCACCCGAACTTAAAACAACGACGAGCACACTTGTCCGTCTCCTCAAAGAACAAAGAAAAGATCTTTGGTGATCACAACACTTTGATCACCTAAAGCACTCTCACTACAACACACCTATAGGATTAATAATCAATGGATGCTCAAGTGTGGTGTGAGAAAAACAAGGATGTGAAAGGTGGAGGAAAAACTCAAAGACTTTCTTTTAACACTCTTGATAAAATTTCCCTTTAGATAGGAAATATTTGCTCTCTATTTTGTAGAGAAAACCCTTTTAAAAGTCTGGTAAAAACTGGCTCTAAGAGACTCCAAAATCTTGTGGCAAAACAATGACAAGACCCTCAATTTATAGGCTGCCAGAAAACTAGCCGTTGGGATCTGTCAGAACTGCCGGTCGACCGGCCCGGTCGACCGCCAACGGTCAAAAATCCGACCGTTGGAGCTACCGGTCGACCGACCCGGTCGACCCAAAAAAACAGAGAGCAATCTCTAAATTCCGGTCGACCGCCCCGGTCGCCCGGCACACTGCCAGATCAAACGTGCACGTCCGTGCACGTCGGTCGACCGACCCGGTCGACCGACTTCAGGGTTAGTCGACTTATAAGCTAGTATAAGTCGACTAGCTGAAGCCTGAAACAATTTTTCTGAGATTAAAAAGTTTGTCTTTTTGGCTCATATAAAATCTCATAAAATACTAAAAAATCTACAAAAATAGTTTTACCAATATACTTTGATATACAAACATGCTTGCACAAAATCAAGGCATGTTATAAAAGATTGGACTATTTTTGTAACTTGGAAATATTTGGCCCATGATAAAAACTGTTTTTCCAAAACAATATTTTTTTCAAAACATGTTTTTCCAAATCTTCATCAAATACAAAAACAAGATATACTTTTAAGGCATAGTGTGTATGGATATGATCCACTACACAATAAAGATGAAATATCTATGTTTTTGTCATTAAGCTCTAAATATGGTTTTGGGTTAAACATATGTAAATGAAATACCAAAAATCACTTGAAATACTATTTTAGTTTTTGGTTAAAATCTTTTATGAAAACAAACTAAATCAAGAGTGTGTGTGCATGGTATACTTGAGCAATCCACCAACTATCTATCCTTTACATTTTTTTTAACTAAAACAAAAACTAAATCTTATACCTAGACACAAGTCTTCATCTTCTTGAAGTCTTCACTTGAAGGCTTCTCATTTTCTTGACTTGGTCCAAGCTTGATCCAAAAACTCCTTGGATCACACCGTGCTAGCTCCAAATCTTGACATTTTATCCTTTGTTGAGCTATGCACCTACTAAGATCTTGATAATGAATCTGTCACTAATTAAACACAAGATCATTAGTAAACATAACTTCATGAGTTGATCATCATCAAAACTAGGGTGATAGGCCTTTGGGCCAACAATCCTTGCTTGCAATTCTCTTAGTTCTTTAAGATTTCTTGAAGGTTGCATCTCTTGGATGGTGCGGACTTTTTCCGGGTTGAGATGGATTCCTCTAGAAGTCACGACAAATCCAAGAAATTTTTCACTGGACACCCCTAGGAAGGACTTCGTTGGGTTCATCTTCAGTTGATGAGCCCACATGATGTCGAGCATTCTCTTCAGATCTACAAGATGATCACCTTTGTTATGACTTTTCACTGCAATATTATCGATTTAGCATTCTACAGTTTTGCGTATATGATTGTGGAAGATTGTGTTCATGGCTTGATATGTCGTGCCTGCATTCTTCAAGCCAAAGGCATCACGGTATAGCATTACACTTCTAGTGGTGTTCTGAAGGATGTATGCTTCTCGTCTTATGGATACATCTTGATTTGATTATATTCTGAGAAGCCGTCCATGAAGGACATTATCTTAAATTCACACGTATTGTCAACATGACATCCATGACCGGGAGAGGAAACTCGTCTTTGGGACAAGGGTCATTTAGATCATGAAAGTCAATGCAGATCTGGATCTTCTCATACTTCTTGAGAATGGGAACGATATTGGCCACTCAATCAGGATGTTGTTCTTCCCTGATGAAGCCAGAGTCTATAGGCTTTTTGACTTCTGTTTGGACACACATATTGCATAAACATTATTACATTCCTACACATATTCTAAAATAAATCATTACAAACTTACTTGTCTTAATGTCCTAATCCTTGTAGGATGATAAAGAGAAGATAAATATGAATCCTATCCAAACAAACCCAAAAGTTCAAATCAAATAGGGATCGACTCAAATTCAGAGAATCTTTAGTATATCTTATCTGAAGATTGGATTTACCAGATAGGATAATACTATAAAAATTCAAAGAAAAAAATGAATTTTTGAAGACCCTATTGGGTTTGCTGAGGATAAATGGATAGAGAGATGATTAACGATAAGATTAAGTAATTTAGATTCGGATTTAGATTGGATACAGTTTAGCATTTTAATCATAACTTTCGCTACCGAATCTCCAATTTGATGATTCAAGATGATCTAGAAAGAAGATTTAAAGGGCTACAACTCTTATGTTGATCAAATTCTATCATCTAGTAAGTAATATTTAGCAATCAACACGCAATAAGCTGCAGATCAGAATTCTAGATAAATCAAGTTTGGAGATAAGCGGAAGATTAAAATTCAAAAATAGCCAACTCTTCATATCTCCTTACGCTCTCCCTTATCACTATTTTCTTATAAATACCTGTATTCATTGAGAGAGAGAGAGTACACGAGAGAGCTGAAAAGCCAGAAAAAGAGAGTTTTAAACGTTGTAATTGGAGAGGATCAAGGGCTTTGTATTGATGCTTATTGAATAAAATTCAGAATTCTTCTTCACGATCTTGCAGCATTCAGTCTAAGTCTTTATTTAATTTTCTCTTTATTTTTTAATGCTATTCTTTTCTTCCATATTTGATTCCATGAAGTCATCTCTTTTCTTTTATTAGCTTCTTTTGTTTTCAGCATCGCTTGGAGGAGGGAGACAACAAAGCGACGACAAGAAATAAGTTCACTGGTTCATCTTCCTTTTCCCTTCGTACCGATCTCTTTATTTCTTTTTTTTACTTTGGTTATTCAAATCTTCGCAAAAAGGTTAGTATTTCTTTCTTCTTTTACTTTATTCATATTTTTATTTTGCTTTTGCTTTCTTCTACAAGATTTTTATTTATTTATTTATTTTAAAAAACAAAATTCCAACCTTTATGTAAGGAATTTCGCAACTAGAATAAGATAAAAGTGAGATTTGTAATAACTAAAATTTTCAAGAATAAGTCTCTGTGGATTCGATCCTATACTTGCCACTACATACTTTGTTAAAAAGATTCTAATAAGTTTAGGTTTCATAACTTGTACGTGATTCAACAAAGATGGAGTATTTCATGAACTTTGAAATGCAAACAGTTTTTGGCGCCATTGCTGGGGACTTGTGAAAATTTTTAGTTTTGAAAATCAACATCTATTCTTTTTCTAGTTTAATATTAAAAAAACTAAAAAAATTAAAATAATATTCTAAAACTATAAAAAAATTCAGAAAGTTAAATCTTAAAAAAAATTCAAAATTCTTTTTTTATTATTTTTTCCATCCCTAAGATTTAATTTCAGATTTTCTTTTGCAGGGATATCGCATGAACAAAGGAAGATTTGCACAACAAGAAGAAGCTTCCTTGCTTATGACATATTACTTTACTAAAATAAAATAAAAATAATAAACATTTGCTTGCTTCAGAGTCGCTGAAAAGGTTAGTATTTTCTAACTCTACGCACGAATCTCTTGTCTGTGGAGTTTTGGAGGTGCTTATTGATTGAATTTTGTAATGCATTAGTGTATACTTGCATAAAAAGATCTTAAGAGCTATCCCCCTCATATAAGATCAGGATTTCATCACCCATTCCTAGGTTCAAAAATCACAACCGCATATAAGTTTTTTTCCCAAGTTTGAACTAATTTAAAATCAATTAGAACTCAGCCACTAGGATTTCGAGCTCATTTAAGTGGAACTATTTTGGGAAGACTCCAGTGAACACTTTCAAGCTTTCGAAGAGGAACTTCCTTGTCTAGAAAAGGCGACTTATCCATTGCGGCGGTGCCTGGCTTGGAGGAAGAATTGAATCGCTTGTTTGACAGATTTGACCGGTAAACCCACTATCCTTCCAACCTAGAGCTATCTAACTAGGGAGAATTCTATTATCTTAAGATTAGTGGTTGAAAAAAAAACTGATTACCTTTAAACTAAATTCAAGATAAAAAAAATACTTGATTGTAATTGATTAGTTGAGTCATCTTGAGCGTAATCTTATCTAGGATTTAGAAATCTTTCATCAGGGCAGTACCCTGGTTTATGCGAAAGTGGGTTCGTGTTAAGGGTCGATTAGAATCCATTACTATTTCTGACCCTACTGCAATAATGGGTGACACTAATGAAATCAAACAAATGACCTTAAAGGATTACATGTATCCTACAAGGTCCACCCAACCTTCCTGTATCACCTTGCCAGCCCTTACGGCAAATTTTGAGATTAAATACGGGATGATACGATGCTTTCAGTCTTTCGGGGATTGGCAAATGAGAACCCATATCAAAATATTAGGGAATTTGAGGATATTTGTGGAATCATGAAGTATTATTAAATGACAGAGGAATCCCTAAAACTTAGGTTATTCCCCTTGTCTCTGAAAGAAAGAGCCAAATCTTGGCTTCTTTCTCTCCAACTGGGTTCAATTTCTACTTGGGTAGGATTAGCCAAAGCCTTCTATAGGAAGTTCTATTCTAAGCAGAAATTGCTACCATACGTCAAGCCCTCAACACCTTCTATCAACTACAAGGGGAGATGTTCTTCACATATTTTGAAAGATTCAAGGATCTTTTACTTGAGTGTCCCCATCACGGATTCGAAAAGATCCATTTGATTCAAATTCTTTATGAAGGGTTAGACTACTCGAATAAGACCATGATTGAGTTTCTTTGCAATGGAACATTCATGGGCAAAATGGCTGATGATGCATGGCAATTCTTTGAAGAGGTAGCAGAAAATACTCTAGAATGGGAGCCTGTTAGTGTTGATAATAAGCAACTTACCACCTCAACTTTCACTAACAGGGGTGGTATACATAAAGTCAACCCTAATTTTGAGAGTGATGCTAAATTGACATCAGTAGTACGAAGACTTCAAGCATTAGAATTAAACAAGAGAGCAAAATCTTCAGCTCCTGAACCATCCAAGCCAGTGGTGTCTCCCATTTGTATTCTTTGTGATAGCCAAGACCACTTGGTTGAACAATGCCCCGAGTTGCCAATTATCAAAGCGGAGCAAGCAAATATACTCAATACATTTCGCAAGCCCAATCCCAACAACAACCCATTTAGTGAAACATACATCCAGGATGGCGGAACCACCCCAACCTTTCATGGAAGTCTCCTCAAGGACAAGGATATGGTGGATCATCATCATTTCAAGGACCATCTTCTAATAATCAATTTCACAAGGTAAATCAATTCAATGCAACACCATCTGTCCCTCCATATGTCCAGCCCAATCAAAGAAAATCATCTTTAGAGGACACTCTCCAATAATTCTTGCAGAGCGAACTAATAACTAATCAAACTTAAGCCCAAATGTGTCACAATCAGGATCAGACGATAGCCAGGCTTGAGGTTCAGATAGAACAGTTAGTTGCAACTGTTAGGGGGAGAGAGAGAAAGGACATTTTCTTAGTCAAACTGTGCCCAACCCGAGAGGACAACCTGCTCCTCAAAATACTCCAATAGGCCAGTTTGAAATTAGTTCTGATTCAAACCGTCAAGTCCAAGCCATCCACACTTTAGGTCAGGCAAGAGAGTGGACAACCAAGTCCAAGATCCACCAAACAATCCTATACTGTAAAAGAAAAAGAATAAAGGAACCAAATGAGTCAACAAAGAAAGATGATCAAGTTACTGTTGATGATCAAGATAAATCTTTTGTGCCCAAAGTCCCATTTCCTCAACGTCTTCAACCAACTAGGAAGAAAAATCACTGTGAGGGAATTTTGAAAGTTTTCAAAAACTTTTAAATCAACATTCCCTTTTTAGATGCCATTAATTAGTTACCTTCATATTCTAAATTTCTAAAAGACCTAACCACGGTCAAGCGGAAAAGTTTTGTGCCTTGTGAAGCTGCATTTCCTACACAAGCATCATGTCTCATCCAGCAACCCATTGCACCCAAATATGAGAATCCAGAGAGTCTAACTATTTCTGTTAGGATAGGAGATCAGGATATGGATCAGTGTCTACTAGATTTAGGGGCAAGTGTAAACCTTTTACCCTATTCTGTGTACAA
This sequence comes from Agave tequilana, assembly GCA_038442645.1. Classification (NCBI taxonomy): domain Eukaryota; kingdom Viridiplantae; phylum Streptophyta; class Magnoliopsida; order Asparagales; family Asparagaceae; genus Agave; species Agave tequilana. The sequence goes on along the minus strand of JAVJIF010012075.1, from coordinate 104,733 downwards.
ACAATTAGGTTTAGGGGAGTTACAACCCACTAACCTTACATTGTTAAGGATGCTATTTTGAAGGTCGACGAATTCTATTTTCCTGCTGACTTTGTGGTCTTAAACACTGAACCAGTTAGAGATCCAAGCAATCACTCCCCTGTGATTTTAGGGAGACCATTCCTTACTACTGCTGATGCTGTTATTAGATGTAGGAATAGAGTCATGACCTTGTCATTTGGGAATATGATAGTTGAGCCAAATGTTTTTCATACTAGTTCCCAACCACATGTAATGGATGATCATGAGGAGGTCAACATGATTGATGTGTCAGTCAATCACACCTTTGAGGAGTCTTGCTATGAAGACCCCTTGGAGAAATGCTTGGACCATTTTGGAATAAATTTTGATATTGAGGAGTCTATAGAAGAGGTGAACGCATTGTTAGATTCCGTCCCATCATGGACACCAACCTATGAAGACCTAAGGTAGAACCCTCACCATTGTCAACATCTGTTCCTATTCCATCAATCGTTGAGCCTCACAAGTTGGAGCTCAAATCTTTACCTGGCACATTGAAGTATGCCTTCCTAGGTGAGTCAGAAACCTTACCTGTAATCATGTCATCTCATTTAGATAAGGACCAAGAAGAAAAGTTGCTAGATATTCTTGAGGAACATAAGAAAACCATAGGATGGACCATAGCAGACATCAAAGGAATTAGCCCTCTGTGGTAATGCACCAAATTCATCTTGAAGAAAATGCCAAGACCTCGAGAGAACCACAGAGGCGTTTAAACCCTATTTTGAAAGAGGTGGTGAGAGCGGAGATAATATAATTGTTAGATGCGGGTATCATTTACCCTATCTCTGATAGTCAGTGGGTTAGTCAGGTACAAGTTGTACCCAAAAAGTCCAGAGTCACAGTTGTTACTAATGAGAACAATGAGTTGGTTCCAACTCGTATTCAAACTGGCTGGCGAATGTGCATAAACTATAGGAAACTCAACTCCATGACTAGGAAAGATCATTTTCCTCTGCCTTTCATCGACCAAATGTTAGAACGTATTGTCGGTCACGCTTACTATTCCTTCCTTGATGGTTATTCAGGATATAACCAAATCCACATTGCTCGTGAGGGCCAAGAGAAAACAACATTCACATGTTCATTTAGCACATTTGCATATCGTCGCATGCCCTTTGGGCTATGCAATGCACCGGCTACTTTTTAGCGGTGTATGTTGAGTATCTTTTTGGATATGGTTGAGCGATTTCTAGAGGTTTTCATGGATGACTTCTCTGTCTTTGCGTCTACTTTTGATGAGGGTTTATATCATCTACCATTGGTATTGATAAGATGCAAGGAGAAGTACCTAGTTCTTAATTGGGAAAAATGTCATTTCATGGTGAAATCCGGAATTGTCTTAGGACACATTGTTTCTGATAGAGGTATAGAGGTTGATAAAGTTAAGGTAGAGCTAATCGCCAAATTACCACCTCCTAGAACAGTTCCGGAGGTGCGATCTTTCTTAGGCCATACTGGATTTTACCGCCGCTTTATCAAAATTTTTTCTAAAATCTCCAAACCTCTTTGTGATCTTCTAGCAAAGGATGTTCCTTTTGAGTTCACCCTTTCTTGTTTGGAAGCCTTTGAAAGGCTAAAGACCGAGTTAACCTCAGCTCTCATCTCCCATTTGATGTGATGTATGACGTTTCTGACTATGCTGTAGGGGTTGTCCTAGGCCAACGAGTGGATAAACTTTCTCATGTCATTTGTTATGCCAGTAAGACTCTTAACAATGCCCAACTGAATTATTCCACCACTGAAAAAGAGTTGTTGGCAGTCATTTTCGCTCTTGACAAATTTCGTCTATACCTTATAGGTTCTAAGTCCTAATTTACACCGATCATGCAGCTTTAAAGTACCTTCTCACGAAAAAAGATGCTAAAACCCGTTTAATCCGTTGGATCTTACTCCTATAGGAATTCGACTTACAAATCCATGATAAAAAAGGAGCTGAGAATGTTGTAGCAGATCATTTGTCTAAGATTATTGTCGAATCTGTGTCCAACTCACTACCTGTCCTTGAGACATTTTCTGATGAGCAGTTAATATCTGTCTCCTCTTTAATTGTTCCGTGGTATGCTGACATTGTGATTACCCTATCACGGAATAGATGCTTGATTCATGGACCAAGAAAGAACGATTGCGTTTCTTAGCTAGGGTCAAATGGTTCTTCTCGAATGAACCATACTTGTTCAAGTACTGTTCCGATCAGATCATTCGACGCTGCGTTCCTGACTCAAAATTTAGGAGCATCCTTTCATTTTGCCATGACCAAGCCTTTGGAGGTCATTTTAGTGGGAAGAAAACTGCTGCAAAAATTTTGCAATATAATTTTTATTGGCCACTCTATTTCGTTACGTTCATGTCTACTGTCAATCATGTGATTGTTGTCAAAGATTAGGGAAGGTTGCACGCTAAAATGAAATGCCGTTAAACCCAATCTTAGTTGTCGAAATCTTTGATGTTTGGGGCATTGACTTTGGGTCCCTTTCCTATATCACATAGATACCAATATATCATTGTAGCAGTTGACTGCGTCTCAAAATAGATAGAGTCGGTAGCATCTAAGACCAATGACCACAAAGTTGTGGTAAACTTCTTAAAAGAGAATGTATTCTCTCGTTTTGGCTTTTCTCGTGCAATCATCAGCGATGGTGGAAAATATTTCTGCAATCGTACATTTGAAGCCTTAATGAGAAAATATTGCTTCAACCAACTCCTTACCACTCACAGACTAGTGGCCAAGTAGAAGTTTTCAAGCGAGCCATTAAGACCATTCTAGAGAAAACTGTGAACACCACTAGAAAAGATTGGTCTCTTTACCTAACTGATGCCTTATGGGCATTAGAACTGCATTCAAAACTCCTATAGGAATGTCTCTATATAGGTTAGTTTATGGCAAGGCTTGTCATCTTCCTGTTAAGTTAGAACATAAAGCATACTGGGCAATCAAACACCTAAATTTTGACCTAGACAAGGCAGGAGAGTTTAGGAAAGTTCAACTGGATGAGCTTGAAGAGATAAGAAACGATGCATATGACTGTTCAAAATGGTACAAGGATCGTATGAAGATTATGCATGATAGGATCATAACTCGAAAGGAATTTCAGCCAGGACAAAAAGTCTTGCTGTACAATTCCCATCTACATTTGTTTCTGAGAAAACTAAAATCCCGTTGGACCGGTTCGTACATTGTTCATAAGGTACACCCACATGGTATAGTTGAGGTTCACAATACCACGGATGGTACCACTTTTCAAGTAAATGGCTATCGTTTAAAGCCATACCATGAGTATCTGAGCCCAAAAGGAGGAAATCCTTCTGGAAGATCCTGTTTATCAGGATTGATCTCTATACATACTAGGGATCAATTTTGTATTATAGTTTTTATATTTTTTCTCTTAACTAGACAATGATGGATAACATACACTCGTCTTCATCAGGTACTATCTACCCTTCATATTCTTACATTTGTAGCATGCTATGTATTTATTCATACATTGAGGACAATGCATGAGATAAGTGTGGGGGAGGGTTAAGATAGGTTTTCTTTTAGGTTTTCTAAAAAAATAAAATAAAACAAAAACGATTAAAAAATAAAAAAATAAAAAAACATTTTCTTTGATACAAGAAAAAACTTTTTGAAAAGGAAAATAATACTTTGACTTATTTTTGCAAGAAATTAAGTTAATTTTAAGGAATAAGAGAATCTAATTAGGATTTTTTTATACTTGATTGAAATAAGAATATTTGTTTAATTTCTAAGGTTAGGAAGAAAAAATTGAAAAAGTAATCAAGTGTTGATTTTTACCTTGATAAAATATGCATTTTTTATATACTTACATACTTAGGGTTCAAAAACAAAGATTCTTATGCCTTAAAAAAAAAAGAAGAAGAAAAAAAAGAGAGAGAGAGAAGAATATATATATATATATATTATATAGAATAAGATTCCTCTGATTAAGCTGGATTTTTGTGCCTCATAAAGCATGATTATTCACGCCTAAAAATAGTTCATATCACCAAGTAAATCCTTAGTTTTGTGGCCTTATTTGCTCAAGTCCTAAGTCCTTGGGGTGTTTTCTCGTCCGGTTCCCTAAAACCGTCCGGTTTGACAGTCACCGACTAAGGCTCATTACATGAGCAAATTATAAAGTCTAAGAAAGCTAAAAAAATATTACAACTAGTATATACACAAAAAATTATAAGAGTTAGAGTTGAAGAACACTTAGTCAAAATATTCACGGTCACAAGATGCATATGGCTTAGGATAAATAATAGACTAGATGAGAATACAATTTTATTCCTAATTTTAATTGATAATGAATATTTGAATAGAGGCTAAGTCTAGGGATGAATAATTCGATACTCTTATAACTTACAAGTTGCTTAATACTTGTAAAATACTTCAAATAGTTCCTCTTCTTTTCAAATTGTATTTTCAAAAATGCTAACAAATTGTTTCTTTTCTTTATGGATTTTGTGGGTGTAATCCACTGAAAACGCTCAGGAGACTACAACTGCTCCTCTAGGGGTAACCTAGAGGTTTAAAGGCTTATTGCACATGCTAAGTACAATCGCGTGACCTGCGAAAGTGGTCCAATAAAAACCTTAGGTTAGTTTTGTTTTGCTCGAGGACAAGCAAAAGATACGTGTGGGGGTGTGTTTGGACACACATATTGCATAAACATTATTACATTCCTACATATATTCTATAATAAATCACTACAAATTTACTTGTCTTAATGTCCTAATACTTGAAGGATGATAAAGAGAAGATAAACATGAATCTATCTAAACAAATCTAAAAATTCAAATCAAACAGGGATCGACTCAAATTCAGAGAATCTTTAGTCTATCTTATCTGAGGATTGGATTTATCAGATAAGAAAATACTATAAAAATTCAAAGAGAAATGAATTTTTGAATACCCTATTAGGTTTACTGAGGATAAATGAATTGAAAGAAGATCAACGGATGAGATGAAGCAATTTAGATTCAGGTTCAGATTGGATACAGCTTAGCATTTTAATCATAACGTTCGCTAACGAATATCAAATTTAATGGTTCAAGATGATCTAGAAAGAAAAGTTAAAGGGCTACAACTCTTATGTTGATCACTGTTTCGAATTCTATCATCTGATAAACAATATTCAGCAATCAACACGCCAATAAGGTGTAGATCAGAATTCTAGATAAATCAAGTTTGGAGATAAGGGGAAGATTGAAATTCAAAAATAGCCAACTCTTCCTATCTCCCTACACTCTCCCTTATCACTATTTTCCTATAAATACCTATATTCATTGAGAGAGAGTACATGAGAGAACTGAAAAGCCAAAAAAAGAGAGTTTTGAGTGTTGTAATGCGAGATTGGAGAGGATCAAGGGCTTTGTATTTGATGCTTATTGAATAAAATTCAAAATTCTTCTTCACGATCTTGCAGCGTTCAGTCTAAGTCTTTATTTAATTTTCTTTTTATTTTTTATGCTATTCTTTTCTTGCATATTTGATTCCATGAAGCCATCTTTTTTCTTTTATTAGCTTCTTTTATTTTCAGCATCACTTGAAGGAGAGAGACAACAAGGCGACGACAAGAAACAAGTTCACTGGTTCATCTTCCTCTTCCCTTTGTACTAATCTCTTAATTTTTTTTTTACTTTGGTTATTCAAATTTTCACAAAAAGGTTAGTATTTCTTTCTTCTTTTACTTTATTCATATTTTTATTTTGCTTCATCCAAGGGATTTCTCAACTAGAATAAGATAAAAGTGAGATTTTTTAATAACTAAATTTTTAAGTATAAGTCTCTGTGAATTCGATTCTATACTTGCCACTATACACTTTGTTAAAAAGATTCTAGCAAGTTTAGGTTTCATAACTTGTACGTGATTCAATAACGATGGAGTTTTTCATGAACTTTGAATGTGAATAACTTCTAATTCAATTGCCTCCATAATCTCTGGACGAAATCACTATTGCTGCTGCTTGACTGGTTTCGTGTCTGGATTAATTTTGAGGTGATGCATGGCTACTTATGGGTTAAGACTAGGCAAATTCTCATAATTTCAAGTAAAGACATCTATATACTCCTGTATGAGATGATTAGGTCTTCTTTCTCTAAAGGTAATAAGATCTCGCTTATGAAGATGGGCTTAGGGTTAGCCTCGCTACCTAGATTGATCTGGATCACTTGATCCTCTGTGGGTGGCTCACGCTGTTCAAAGCGGATATCCCAAAGAGTGTTCAAGTGTTTGATCCAGAGATCATATCTGACTGGGTCATTTCTTCATCTTCATCTTCTAGATGGCTAGTTGAGACCATGTTTACTGAAAGATCTCTGAAGATATCACCAATATTGACATCTAATTTCCACGATAATCCACCTGATAAGTGGTAATGATATAGAGATTCTTCAGATCAAAGTCTGATTGAATTGGTGTTGACACATAGCCTAATCCCCTTCGAGTTTTTTTTTATAGTAATCAGGGGCGTTCCCTTTAGGGACAAAAAATCGAAGCAATGTTCGTTTTCCTTTGTAAAGTTCAAGCCAGACTTTTTCATCAGGTCGTATCCTATTTTCTCCATAATTCGGCGTGCATTTAATTCGTAACGAGAGAATTGAGGAGATTCGGCGTTGTCTTCTGAACTTTCACGAACCATTGGTTCAGGTTCGAACCTCCCGAATAGAATTAGCTTTTGACCCTTGTGCTTGGCTGGGACTTCAAAGAAGGCTTTTTGCACGTCATTGGTCTTTTCGTGTACCATAAGAGATGATTTTATTGGTTCGTGCAATGATGTCAGGATATCTATTAATCACTATCTATGTCAGTACTAGTATCTGACGATATAGAATCAAAAGCTAACGTAGAAAAGTAAGCCAAATTTAAATTCTTATTAATAAACCACTCACCTTCAACATTAGCGGTGTTATTAAAATTGAGCTTATCAAAGCTCGTTACAAGTGGGTTCAACTCCCAGAGATATTTTTCTTCTATCTCTGGTTCGGTGTCCGCTTCTTTACCAGAGTTCAAGTCCTCCGGTGATGGATCCTCAGCAGCCTGAAGAGGATTTTGGTAAAGGAGGGAGTCTGTTAAGTAGTTCTCTACCCCCTTGAATTGATGCTTTTCAGCGATTAACATTCTCACTTTGCCATTTTCATCAGCATATCTCATGACTTGATGAAGAGTGAACAGGACAATGGAGTTGCAATGAATCCAAGGTCACCCTAATAGTAAATTTATGAGGTGTCGGTGTCAATGACATAGCATGTCACCTCGGACCTCAGATCCCCAATCTGGTATCTGAGCTTAATCTTTCCCATCAGGTGCGTACTATTGGCATTGAAACCATAGATGGTAGTTTGAGTGGTGCTCAATCGGTGGATAGGGAATCCCCAAGTAATGCATGTCCATGCGGGCATAATGCTCAACACGAATTCTAGATCAACTTCAATGCGGCTCACTTCAGATGATCCAATATATCTAATGTAGTACAAGGGTCAATCATATTTCCCTTTGATTTGCGTGTTATCAGGAGTGAATGTTATGAAAGGGAAACATTTGGAGGAGGTTTGGAGACAGTGTCCTTTATCCTCCTCTTCACCTCCAGCTGGAATTTGAGCTATGAAAGCCTCTGAATCAGTTAAGGCTTCCCTGAGAGGCTTCCTCGTTGACTTGGAGAGTTCAAGATCTTATAAAGAGTGATTCTGACTGGGATATTGACCAGTTGAGCCAAGTTGTCGAAACGAAAAGATGTTGTTGACCCTTCTACCCTGTCTTTTTGAAGAGCTTTGGCTATTGCGGCTCTTTTGTTTTCTCCATGGGTTGCTTCATGGGTTGCTTGGCTGGTTCCTTAGTCGGTTGGAATGAACCTATCGCTGTCTAATTGTACTTTTTCAAGTACTGTTGGCCAGACCGAGTTTCTGCTATAAGCGGGGCACTCTACTCTGTAACGAAAATAATCCTCTTTTCTTCTGAATCTGTAAGAGAGTCTACATCAGTCTCTACTTCTCATGAAGAAATGCACACCACATTGTAAGAGGACAATTTTGCCTTGCCTTTGGACTTCTTGTTTGTCACAGTAGTCCACTGCTGGCTTTCCGGTGGTACAAGCAGTAGTTGGAGTCATCCGTCTTCCCCACCTCTTCAGGGCATCATGCCTCTGCCAGCTTGAGCTTATTGCTTTTGTGGAGCAACTTAAACAAGGAGACAATGTGCTCATCCTTGAAAGAATATCGCTTGTTAGCTCGCACCTGTTCTGAAGAATTGCCTCCTCTTGCCAACTTGGGCTTGGAAGGAGACTTAGCCTCTATTGCCAGAGTATTTTCTCTTCTTGGTTGAGAAGATGATTCTAGAGCGTGTCGTGTTCGGTTTCTCTAGTCTTGGCTTACTCTCTTTTTCTTCGACTTTGACCCTGGCGATTATCTTCTTTGTTTGTTCGCCTTGTAGCACTAACTGCTTTTAAGTGCGACACTCCAACTACTTCTAAGTGTGACACTCGACCACTCTTATCTGAGCTAGGAGTGCGATTTGCATATTGTAGCGGTAAGTCCCACTAGTATAGACTACATCATGCCACTTGGACATCGGAGCTTCATACTCCGAAACCTCTCCACAAACATCTTGATAGACTCTCCTTTCTTCTGCTTTGTAGCAAGGAAAGTGGGGACGGACACTTCGGTGTCGTCTTCAAAGAAGCGGGCTCAGAAGAGCTTCTCTAGATCAACCCAGTTCTTAATGGAGTTTGCAGGAAGCTTCATGAACCATTCAAAGGCAACCCCCTTGTGAGTGCCAATGAACAAATGGGTCAGAATGGCGTCACTTAATACTACATTCTTAGTTTGGGCTTTAAAGTAGTATATGTGTTAGTTCGGGGACCATTTACCGTCAAAGGTCTGCAAGGTAGGAGCTTTGAACTTGGGGGATAGGGAGCAATATCCCACATAGCCGGGTATGGCCGAACTATCCTCGCCTCTTGAAGGTTGCTTCGATTAGCAATGGCCTCCCAGCATTTCTTGAGTTCATTCATCCTCTTGGAGTGATGGGCTCCATTTTCTGAACCATCCTCCTTTTTAGATGAAGATTTGGGGGTTTCAGAATTAGAATTGTTCTCACTGTCAGTCTTGTCAAAAGAAGAGCTTTCTCCCTGCTTCTGTTTCCCCTTGCTCTTGCTGGAGAAAGCGTTAGGCTTGGGACCCTTTGACCTCTTCTTTCGGTTAGTTAGCAACTAAGTTATCATCACCTTAAGGTCGTTGATAGACTCTTGCTGAACTCGGAGCATCTTCTGCTGCTCCTTCTGTACTCGAGCTTGCTCCTCGAACCTCTTAGCCACCTCTTCTGGAGTTTCGGCCATATATGCAAAGGCCTCCTTCTCTATATAAGAGTTGGATGACTGAGATTCTATAATAGCGGAGTGCTCATCACTTGCTTCAACCCCCCTAGCTAAGGCATTGTAGTCCATCGAGGCTATAACTCCAGTCCGAATGCGGGTATCTTGATAAATTCCTTCAGATTTAATAAGTATTTTTTTCAAACTAGAGGAATGTTCAACATCAGACTCTTCAGAATTAATGACAATGTAACGCCCCGATCTCACAGGTACGGAGACATTACTGTGACATATATACTAGGTCATACTCTCACATATATACTCTAAGTATCAGTACATGCAAGAATCAGAGTACGAAAGTACGTGGTGCATTAGACATTCTAACATAAGAGTACAATTACAAAGTTATCACAGGATGTGATACAATATTATAAGAATATTACATCACCGATAGATGTAAATGCGAGAATACAAAAAGATATACAAATATGAATAGTACAAAGGTGCTTACGAGTCACAAAGAAAAACTCGAGAGCCGAGCAGGGGGACCTAGAAGGACAGGGTCTCAGACGGTCTGTCGATGATCCACGCTTTCACTGCGCATCTCTGATCAGCAACCGGGAGAATCCACAAGCTCCAAGCTCTGAGATCTAGATATGCAGATCCAAGGGAGTAAGAAAGTTTCTGACGAGTGGTGTGCTGATTGCCAAGTGGCGTGCAGGGATAAGCACACACGTGTATCGATAAATCTAGATTAAAAAAATATATATTGAAAACTGTGTCATGAGCACACGTATACAGGAGCAGGCAGAGAAGATAGTAAGTGATATCAAGCAGGAAATATGCATAGTATAATATGATAAGAGCAGGAGACCAGTGGAATAGAATACTAGTGGTAAGCCAGGATGTATACATATGTAATATAATAATAATAAAATCTAAAATCTGAAATAAAACACGATTAAAGCAAATACGGCAAAACCAGCAGTACAACCCAGTTTACGGCTTTATGAGATAAGTACGTCAAAGGAATAATCCAAATAAAGAAATCCTCATCTATATACCATATACCTCACGTCATCATAAACTCAATCCATACGACCCGAATTGCAAAACATACAATGAATTATTAATTGACATCTTTTATTATTATTACTTGTCCTACTCAGATGTCTAGGTATGTGGACTAACGTCGCAGCACACATACATCCACATCTGAGTAAAGCAGGTTGTTATTGAAAACCAACGGGGGTATCAACGAATAATGTTTACAGTGGGTCCCGTGCATACCCGGGACCACGAACCAGGATTGTTCCTTTGCTGGATTACAGAACCTATTGCGAGGCTTTCAGGAGGGTCTTATAGGATGCCTTTTCAGGATGGTACCAGAAAGATCCAGCACTCCCCTAGGTCACCTGGAGGTCCTCAGGTCGAACCGGAAGTTTTAGTTGCACAACATACCTAATACCATTATAAACACGAACATATATTGATATCCGTCAGTTTTTCCTGAACTGTTGTAAGTTGTTCTTTTTTATAGTTTATTAGATAATTATCAGATTATAAGAATGAGTAGGAACAACTCAGGAGTATCAGGAGAACATGTGCATCAGGAGTATGGTTTGTACTGGAATATATCAGGATATATCAAGATGTCAGATCATCATTCCCGTATCGTGATACTTATAAGAGTCAGGTATGTCATGCCGGATGTCAGGTGATAGCATGACAGTGGTCTGGTGATATCAGGCAGGTGTTAAAAGACAACATGGTAAATGTTAGCATGTCAAATAAGCCCGACAAGTGATACAGAAAAATAATACTGATGTAAGAGATCGTACGAATACCAAAAACCATGCAGTCTTAGGAAAACAGTATAAGTAAGATTTCAAACTCTTCACAACCATTAATAGAAGAATACATAAACTGTCAAGCAGGCAATTAGCAAGCAAGCGAACATCCAAGTGGAGCTAAGAAAGCTGGAGGCGTGGACAACAAATAGTATTTAATCATAATAGCGCTTGACAGAGCTACTGGAATGACTCGACTTAAAAAGCAAGTCTAAAATCAGTCAGAGTCTGCCTAGGTGAATTTAGTGATAAAGCGCTGAGTCCTAACATGCCTACCAGGCAGAGCATGAGAAACCTGATGGTCTAAATGCACTCCTCTTTCGAGGAAGTGGGGGAGAGCCCGAAGGCTAGAATACGTCGGGGTCTAAGCGTACTTTCGGTAGTTACCATAAAACCCATAAGGGTACAAGGCCTAATACCTATTGGATAGTCATTCCGGAAGTGGACAGAAACCCAGAGTCTATACAAGGGTACATGCAATGTTAGTACCATATGAACAAACATATAAATATGATAATATCTAGGCTACCATGTGGTGAATCCCGAAGGCTGAGTATAGAGCTCGGAGGCTAAACGACCACAAAGGGTCAGCCACACCTAGCATAAAAGCAGAAATAAAGCATATCACAGGCAGTGTATATGTACAGGAAGTAAACTACACTAATACAGGCATTCGTCACTGATCTAATACATACAACCCTAGGCACTTGGCCACATACAAATACAAGTATACATACGAATGAACACAAATACAATCAAATACATAATAAAATAAATAGTCGACCCGACGAAGCGGGCAAACCCAAAATGAGGCGAGGACACTCGCCTAAATCTCTTCAAAAAGCCGCAAAATTTCTGACCCAAAACACATGCACATGAGCACAAGCACACCCACCCTCACCACAGGAGAGATTTTTTTAGAGAGAGAAAAAGTTAGAAGAGAAAGAGTCAAGAGAGAGAAATAGATCTAGAGCTAGAGAGAAAGAAATCTAGAAAGCAAGAGAAAAAGAGACATAGAGAGAGAGAGAGAGAGAAAGAAAAGAAGAGCTAGGGAAAGAGAGATTTAGAGAGAGAAAGAGAGAACTAGGAGAGAGAGAGAACGGGAGAGAGGGAGAGAGAAAGAGAAAAAAGGGGATAGCAGCCCCTTCTCTCTAGTCACGGCTTGGCCCAGCCAACCCGTGGCCCAGCTAGCCCCTGGCCGCACGGCCAAGGGCGCCAAGGAGGCGCCGGCCCCCATGGCCGGTATAGGCCGAGGGTGGCCGGCCACCTATTCCAAGGAGGAGAAGAAGAGGAAGGTGAGGTGTTTTGTGATGGATTTGGTGGGGATGAAGAAGATGGAGGTGGAGGTGATTTTGAGAAATTAGTAGTGGTGGTTGAGATTTTTCTTGATGATGGTAGGAGGTGGTTGTGGGGGAAGAGTTTGAAGGAAGAGAAGGTGGTGGAGAGGTGGCGGAAGTGGTGGTGGGAAATGCTGGAGATGGATTGAAGAAGAAGAAGCTAGAGACGGTGGAGGTGCTTGGTGGAGTGGATAGAGGAGGAGAAGGAGTAGAGGAAGTAGGAGATGGTGATGGTGCCGAAGGTGGTTGGCACACGGCCCGAGGCGGCGGCGGCATTCCCAGGGAGAAGAAGAAAAGGGAATGAAGAAAGAGGGGCAGAGAAAGAAAAGGAAAAAAGGAAAAGAAAAAGAAAAGGAAAGGAAAAAGAGAGAGAGAGAGAGATTGAAAGAGAGTGATGGAGGAGATGGGAATTAAATGGGGGCCAGGCCCCATATGGGTGGACGATGGGTGATGGGGGGAAAAGAAAAGGAAAAGAAAGAAAGAAATGAAAAGATTCTAAAATAATAATATTATAATAATATCGAAAAATATATTTCAGAAAAATCCTCAAAAATACCTAGTGGTAGAAAATATCACTCTGAGAAATAATATAACATCAGTTTTCAAAAATAAAATATCATTTTCAAATTAAAAATTCTGTAATCGACCAGCGATACTGGCCGACACCAAATCCGACCGAGTTTTGATAAATTTAGAAAAATCTCTAAAAATACATTAAGATAGAAAATACGATCCTGAGAAATAATGTGAAAGCAGTTTTAGAAATTCAACTTCATTTGTAAATTAAAAATTTGAGAATGGATAGACTGCACCGGTCGATACCAGTTTTGACGATTTTGCAATTTAATTCAGAAAAATTTTAGAAAATCATAAAAATCTAAAATATTAAAAAATGATGTTTGAAACTAAAATCGATCAAATCTAGCTAGCATAAAGACTAAATTGAGCAATACACTAGGATCGGGTCCTCGGTTCAGAATAGGGCTGGCTCCGAGTCCACGAATCTGGATCGAATGCAAAACGATCACATAAATAATCATAAAACAAAAATAAATATGGGAAGTAAATAAAAAAATATGATAGAATCTGAATACATGATTAAGTACATATTCCGAGAATGGGATGTTACATTCCATCCACCTTATAAAAATTTCGTCCTCAAAATTTCTATAAGGGGAAAAGGAACAGAGGAAATATAGGGATGGGGAATATACCAATTAAGATATGACTAACTAAGGGTAATGCTCATAACCAACTGACCAATAGCTTCGTATCTAGACATCTCCTGCACTTCTTGTCATATCAATCTTCTGACAGTACTGTAATAATATTGACGTGATATACTGATAAAAGAATATTGTTAGAACTTCAGTAGACTGACCCACTCTGAATAATAATAAGAAATAAAACTGGCCTGGTCTGGTAAGCAATAATATTTTCTTTCAGACTGCGAGACAAAACTGATGAAATCCATAAAAATTCATAAAAATCTATAATGATGAAATCTATAATATAAAACCTTTGCGCGACATGAAGCTGTTGTCGGCGAAAAGTCTGTAATAAGATTACTAGATATTCTATCTGTTCTCTGCCACTCTGAAATAGATCATAATATCATAGATAAAGAAAACCCGATAAACTCATCGCAGATACATAAATAAAGAACATCCGATAATAATGAGTTTTGAATACTAAGCGTCAATTACTCTAAAAAGCATAACTAAGAACTCATAATAACTGCCACTGAATGTTAACCTACTGTAAATTAAATATCTAGTGAATACCTAAGTCCTGTAATGTTGGCCGAATAGATCGTCAAGAGGATTATGACAAGCTTGTTTAGACACAGCAAGAAATCCTGGTTCATTAAATCCTTGTAAACAAGTTAGGCGGGAGAAATCTGGGAAACGAGGGCACTTTCGGAACTAGCCACGAGCGAAGCTAAACTCAGGTGGGGCCATTGTATAACACAACTTCAGGTGCTAAGCACTAAGGTGTGGTAGAGCTAACACTCTGCGAGGCTCGCACTTAGTGGAGCTCATGCGGCGAAGCCAGCGCCTAACATATCGCTAAATGTTAAGCGCCAAGGTGCAGCATGGTCCAGCCTGGTTGAGCTCGCTTGGCTAGAACATAACTCTAGATTGGTGAGGCTAGCCGGGTCCATGGTGCATCAATTCTAGAAAGTCTGCTAGGTGCTATGGTTCCCAAGGACATGATTTGGAATTCATAATGACTGAGATGAGCCCTGAATATAGTTTTTTGGATGTCAATCTTACAATAGATCACTTTTAAAAATATCTGAGTTCTTTTGAAGTTGATAGAAGAGATTATGATCGTCACTGGAATAAGATAGAAAAACACTATAGCTCTATCTGACAGGAGTCCTGAATCCAGGAATTCATTTCCTACTGACGCTCCCCGTGTAGCGATACTATCCATCTGATTACACACATTATGACTACCTACTTTCTGTACTGATCCTCACATTCTATGCTAATCCTCATAGAATATCCATATATATATATATATATATATATATATATATATATATATATATATATATATATATATATATATATATATATATATATATATATATATATATATATAGAATGTGAAGCCGAAGAACTGTCTGATAGAAGATAATACGATGCACTAGAATCGAAGAATGCTGGAATAGGATGAGAACAAATCACTTCTGTCCTGCCGCTACCTTACTAGTCTACCCATATCTTAAGCTGGTATAAAGGCTACAAAAATCGAAATCGTACAAAAATCGAAATAGTAAAAATGGAAGAGATAGGAACGACATAGGAAAGGGAGGTGGACATGGAAAAACTAAGACTGATGATGCTAGCGCAATAACATAGAAAATTTACCAACTCAAAGGCACGATAAAATGGGAATAATGGTTACAGGTAGTACCTTCAGAGTTCTTATTCCAGATATTAGTCATCCCTTCCTGTTTTTACTCCATTCAATATTTTGACTACCTCTTCAGTCAAATTATATGTTTGCCTCCTTCTGCCATCTGTCCTATCTCTTGGTCTCCTCTGTGCCTAACTATTTATTTGTTACTGGGGATGAAGTGAGGTTTCCCTGCCAGTAGGTCCTAAATTCTCTCCCAACGATGGTACTGTATGTGTTGATCAGATTGGTGCAGTGTTCTCTGCCTTCTTAAATGGATAGTCACTCTTCAAATGATCTCCGGTCCCGCACACAAAACATAATTCATAAGTTTTCAGGCGGTTGTGTTGTAAGTGCCTGGGCTTTAGACAGTACCCACATATCATATGCTGAGGGCGAGGTTGGAGTGGTTCCTTGGCTAGCGGGGTATCCAGGGGCTTATTTGAGCCTTCACCTTTCATTAACTTAGAGGGTCCCTTCGCCGACTTCATTTACATTTTATCCTAATTTTTCTTCTTCAGTTCCCATTCTACCTCTCGAGCAATGATGAAAATCTAAGAATACGTCTTAGGCTGCTAGGGTATAAGGAACATTTTGATCTTCATCTCCAGGCTTCGCTGAAATCTACTTGCTCAGTTCTCCTCGTCGGCCACTATTTATGGCGCAAACCGACTATGTCTTAGGAACTTTGCACCATATTTCTCTACAATTCAATTCTCCTACTGAATCTGATAAATTATTTTTTCATCTCTTTTTATGCCATCTGGGAAGAATATCTCGTAGAAACTCTTTGAGAACTGGTCCTAAGTAATGGGCTTTTTCAGTTTCGCTTCCTCTACCAATCACCAGGTTCTTACTATATCTCTTAGTTATATCTTAGCTACTTCCACCTGGTCCTTATTTGGGATTTGGACTGCCCTCATAAAGTTCGCTACTTATATCAACCATTGTTCTACATCCAACGTCTTCTAGGTATCAAAAAATACAACCAGCTGTAGTTTCCTAATTTCAGAGTTGTTCCCTGGCCTCTGCTTGCGGAGTGCAGTCAATAATCTTGGTGCAAGATCTCTATTTGTTCCTGTTGATTTTCCATCATACTCTACAGAACTTGCCTCAAATCAACACTTTCTCCACTAGGGCCACCTTAAGAAGAACCAAAACTGTTATGATTTTCACATCTTTTTATGTTCGGGTTGGTCCAAGAATAACGAGAAACTGAAGCTATGAAGAGATGGGAGAACTTCAGAAATTCAAGGCAAGGATTATCAAGAGAAAATAGACAACTCTGTACATATAGTTAGATTGTATAACCAGGACTTATGCATTCCAGTTGCAAATTTCTTTACCATTAATTTACCAACTAGCTGTACTGAGAATATGAGAGCCTAGGCTCTGATACCACCCTGTAACGCCCCTATCCTACAGGTACGAAGACGTTACTGCAATGTATATATATGGTCGAAAATACCCTCACATATATATGCTACGCATCAGTACAAGTAAGAATTAGAGTACGAAAGTATGTGATGCATTAAACATTCAACATATGAGTACAGTTACAAAGTTATCACAGGATGTAACACAATATTAAAAGAATATTACATTACCGATAGGCCAAATATGAGAATACAAAGAGATATACAAATATGAACAGTACAAAGACGCTTACAAGTCACAAAAGAAAAACTCAAAAGCTGAGCAGGGGGCCTGAAAGGACAAGGCCTCAGACGGTCTGCTGATGATCCATACTGCCGCTACATATCTCTAATTAGCAACCAGGAGAATCCACAAGCTCTAAGCTCCAGGATCTGTACATGCGGCTCCAGGATCTATACATGCGGATCCAGGAGAGTCAGAAACTCTCCAACGAGTGGTGTGTGGCGTAGTGAAATGTCAAGTGGCATGCAGGGATAAGCACACGTATATCGATAAATCCAAATCAAAAGAACATGTATTGAAAATCATGTCATGAGCATAGGTATACAGGAGCAAGCAGAGAGATAGTAAGTGATATCAAGCAGGGAATATGCATGGTATAATATGATAAGACAAGGAGGCTAGTGAAATAGAACACAAGTGGTAAACCAGGATGTATACATATATAATAATATAATAATAATAATAATAAAATCAAAATTCGAAATACAACTCGATGAAAGCAAATACGACAAAACCAGCGGTACAACCCAGTTTACAGCTTCATGAGATGAGTACGTCGAAGGAATAATCTAAAACAGAAAACCCTCATCTATATACCATATACCTCAAGTCATCGTAAACTCATTCCATACGACCCGAATCGCAAAACACATGATTGATGAAGAGAAATTGAATTGAAATAAAAAAATTAAAATTAGAAAGTTCTTAGTCTCTTCTCAATTTTCGCGTAGCAAGGGCTAGATGGCTCGATCCACAAGAAAGGATGTGATGGAAACATTTCGGAACGAATTCTCTAACAAATAACTTGAAAAATGAATAATGATTGCAAGAAAAAGGATATAATTAAGCAAAAGAGATTATAGTCTACTAATCATTTACCACAACTAAGTGTTAGTTTAAGAGGGAAGAACATCATATTGAAGCCATAAGAATCTAACCTAGGGTTTTGATTGAGAATCGAGTAAGATGAGTAAAAATATTGTAAATCCTAATTAGAGTACACTAATTATAATTAAACTTTAGTTCATCCTAGTTTCTAAGCATAGCATATGAAAAGTCTTTTAAACCTAACAAGATGCTATCAAAGCTTCTAAATATGAACTAAGATTAATCATGAAAAAGTGCAACCCTAAATTAATTTAACTTAATTAATTATTCATCTTCAAGAATTTTCAATGCAATCCTAGGGTTTCTATTAAGTATGAATTTCAATCAGTTCATCTTTTAGACTAAACTTAGTTGATCGAGAGATTAGCAAACTACAAGTTAATTTAGTTATTCATATTTTTTATTTTAAAAAGATTTATTATGAAGAAAGAAAGTTGCATCAACAAGAAAAGAAGAAAAAAAACAAAAGAAATTAAAGCAATAAAAGCTAAATTACAAAACAAGAGAGATGAAAAGAATAACGAACTTTTATTAATGGATGTCACCGACTAATTACAAGTTAATTCTCTTCTTTAGAAATCTTCTTCTCAAAATAGAAAGCAAAATAATACAAATAAATTCAGAAAATAAAATGGTTAAATAAATAATCCTATACTCAATCTCTGAGATGCCTCTGCTCTGTTGCTCTTTAGGAGTATTTATAGTAGATTTGAGAAGTAGAATCCCACATAAACACCTCCACCAAAACGCGACGTACGTGGCCCCAGGATGGCTACATTTTCGCGGCCAAAAAAGGGAGGTCACGACTCTTTTGTGGATTTTGGCCACGTGCTTTGGTGCATGGCTTCATCTCGTTCGTTTATGTAGAGATCTATCTTCAAAATCTTCCTTTGATCTCTGAATTTTGAAATATACCGGTCTCTTGGATAACTTGGAGATCAAGTTATCTCTAAATCTGAGTTAAATTCAGATATTCTCCCCTTTATCTTCATTTTGTAGTGTAAGCAAGCAGATTTAAATTGAAATCTACCTCTATCTTTAATTAGGATGAGGATTTTTTTTTTTATCCTTTTCCTGCTCTAAGTTTTAAATCAGATTAATTTAAAATCCAATTTTAAATGAAAGAGAAAAGATGCATCCTTTATCTTCCCAATTAATCTTTATTTTCATAATTCTTGTGGACTTTTGGGGTTCTTTTCGGCTTTATCTTGGATTATGGAGGTCTGCACATCGCTAAATAATAAAAGAATTAAATAGTAATATTTTAACAAAAATTAAGCATGAAAATGTGAATAATAATATGCATTATTGATGACTAATCACACCCCTACACATATTTTTTTGCTCGTCCTCAAGTAAAAATAAAAAAACTAATCTAACCACTCATATATTACTTTCGTGGGAATCATGATTGCACTTAACATGTGCAATAAGCAGTTAAACCTCTATGTCACCCTTAGAGGACGAGTGTTGTCTCCTGAAGGTTTTCAGTGGATTATACCCACAAAATCAATAAAGAAAGAAAAATAAAATGTTAGTATTTTCGAATTTCCATTTTAAGAGAGGGAAAGTATTTGAAATATCTTTATAAAAATTAAGCAATTTATACATTTTTAGGATTACCAAATCGATCACTCTTATACTCAGTCTTTATTAAAAATTTATTTAACAATTTAGGTTAAAATTCAAACTAAATTTCTCATCGAGTCTATTATCTTTACCCTAAGTCATATACATCTTTGTGAACGTAAATCTTTTTTACTTGGGATTCTTTAACTTCAACTCTCATGCCTTATACATTTATTTCTTTTCTCTTTTTTTTGGTAAAAAGTTCGAAGTATTACCACTTTGTTGCCCATTAAGCACTTTTTTTAATATGTATAACTCATCTAATTTTTTTTCGTATAAGTATAAAGGCTTCTTGAGTCCCTAATACCTAACTAATTGATTATTAGATGTGTTAATACATATATTATATATTTTTCTCTTTTTTTTCAACCTTACCTAATTACCTTTCGATAAATACCAAAGCTTTCTTAGGCCAAAGTACCTAGATAATTAATAATTAGGTTTGTTTATTTTATATATATTTTTCTGACATACAAGAGTTTTTGTTTTGAATCCCAAATGTGTAAGTGTATAAAGCATGCATATTTCATCAAGGTAAAGATATCAAGACTAAATTACCTTTTCAATTTTTCATCCTAAACTTAAAAATCAAACAAATACTCTTATTTTAACCAAGTAGTAAGAAATTCTAACTATTATTTTTGTATTCTTAAAATTAACTTAATTACTTACAAAATATAAGTCAAAATATTTTTTTCTTTTTCAAATAGTTTTTTTAAAATTTTTTATTTTAATTTTTTTAAAAAATTACTTTAATTTTTTTATGTTATTAATTTTCTATATTAGACTTATGTTAATTGGTTATCCCTCCACACTTATCTCATGCATTGTCCTCAATGTATGAATGTATGTATAAATGCATGAAATGAAATGGCAGAAAGGTAGAGTTACCGATATATTGGGTCAAAAAGACCCATGGTTGTGTCTGCTTCTAGTACTGATTCCAAAAATAATTTCAAACATTGACCATTTACCTTGAATTCATTATCATTCTTAGGGTGGGTCGCATATCTCTATGGCTCCATGTGGAAACACAGTCCTAACAACAAATGGCCCTGTCCATCTTGATTTCAACTTTCCTGAAAAAAGGTGAAGTTTAGAATTATAAAGTAAGACTTTTAGTCCTGGGATAAAAGTTTGCTCATGATAAACTTATCATAAAAAATCTTAACCCTATCTTTCGTAATCTTCGCATTTTCGTACGCCTCGTTCCCTAACTCCTCAAGTTCATAAATTTGCAATTTTTGAAGCGCATCAACCTTATCTAGATCAAAATTCAGCTGCTTAATTGCCCATAAGGCTCGGTGCTCTAACTCGATAGGAAGGTGGCAAGCCTTTCTAAAGACTAACTTATAAGGAGACATCTCTAGAATCGTTTTAAAGGCGGTCCTATATGCCCATAAGGTATCCACCAATTTGGTGGATCAGGCTTTCCTATTTTGATTCACAGTTTTCTCCAAGATAAACTTAACTTGCCTATTTGAGACTTCTACCTGCCCACTGATTTGGGGATGGAAAGGTGTGAATAACTATGTGTTATGGCATATTTTTACATAAGAGCTTCAAAAGTTTTATTGCAAAAATATGAACCATTATCACTAATTATGGCATGAGGGGTTCCAAAGTGTGAAAGATGTTTTCTTTTAAGAATTTGCAAACAACTTTGTTGTCATTTGTCTTGCAAAGGATGGCTTCAAACCATTCAGATATGTAATCCACATCCAAAAAGATGTATTGGTGCCCAAATGAGTTAGGAAAGGGACCCATAAAGTCAATGCCTCAAATGTCAAAGAGTTTTACTTCTAGAATTGGGTTTAGAATCATATTATGTTTCAAAATTCTCCCTATCATTTGGCATTTTGTGCACGTCTTGCAAATGTCAAAGGCATCCTTAAACAAAGTAGGCCAATAGAACACACTCTGTAGAACTTTTTCGGCTATTTTTCAGGGACCAAAGTGTCCACCTCATGCAAGTTCGTGACAAAAGGCTAGAACACTTTTTACTTCCTCATCAGAAATACATCTTCTAATGATTTGGTCGGAACAATATTTAAAGAGATAAGATTCCTCCCAAATGAAATATCAGACTTGAGACAAGAACTGAAATGCATCTTGTTTTGACCAATGAGATGGAGTTTAATTTGTGACTAAGTAGTTAACTATGTTGGCAAACCATGATTCCCTAAAGGTGGCTAAGAGTTGTTTATTGGAGAAGTTAGCATTGATTGGCAACTCATTAGAAGGGGCGTTTGGAACACGAGAGAGGTGATCGGCGATGAGATTTCGACACCCTTTTTATCTCAAATTTAGAGATCAAACTCCTGAAGGAGAAGGATCCAACGAATGAGTCGGGCTTTCGTGTCTTTCTTGAGTATTAGGTATCGAAGTGCAGAAAGGTTGGTGAATATGGTAGTTTTGGTCCCAAGTAGATATGGACGAAATTTTTTCTATGCAAATATTACTGCCAAGAATTTCTTCTCAGTTGTAGTATAGTTCAATTGGGTTTTATTAAGAGTCCTACTTGAATAGTAGATCACATATTGCTTGTTATCTATGTGTTATTCTAAGACAGCGCCTATGACAAAATCAGAAACATTGCACATAATTTCAAATGATTTAGACCAATCTGGAGCAAAAATTATGGGCGCAGAGATAAGTTCCATTTTGAGCTTTTCCCAGGCTGTTAAGATATTCGTCATCAAAGATGAAGGGCACGTCTTTAGTTAAAAGTCTTGTTAAGGGTCTAGCAATTTTGCTAAAATCCTTAATGAACTTACAGTCGAAACCGGCATGTCCTAAGAAGGAACGGATGTCTTTCAAACATTTGGGTGTAGGAAGCTAGGTTATGACCTCTATCTTTGCGTTGTCTACTTCAATCCCTTTCTTAGAGATCTCATGGCCTAAGACAATCCCATATTGTACCATAAAGTGGCACTTTTCTCAATTTAAAATTAAATTCTTTTCCGTGCATCGTTTGAGCACAAGTTTTAGATGAAGTAGACATTGGTCAAAAGAGTCCCCATAGATGAAGAAATCGTCCATAAAGATCTCTAAGAAACATTCGACCATGTCAAAGAATAAGCTTAACATGCAACGTTGAAATGTCGCGGGGGCGTTGCATAAACCGTAAGGCATTCGACGACAAGCAAAAGCTCCAAATAGACACGTGAACGTTGTTTTCTCTGTCCTTTGGGGCTATAGGGATTTGGTTATACCCCGAGTAACTGTCCAAGAAATAGCAATACTCGTAGCCCGCTAATCGAAAAAAGCATTTGGTCGATAAATGGAAGAGAAAAATGGTCTTTGTGGGTGGCAACATTTAACTTACGATAGTCAATGCAAACTCAAATTTTTGTAAGGAGTCTTTCTTAAACTAATTCTTGTTTGTCATTCTCTACCACTGTAAAACCGGATTTCTTAGGTACCGCGTGGACTGGGCTGATCCATTGGCTATCATAAATGGGATAAATTATCCCATTATCTAAAAGTTTCACTATTTTAGCTTGTATCGCTTATTGCGTGATAGGGTTTAACCTACGCTGTGAGTCACTCTTTGGTTTTGCCCCTTCATTTAGATGGATTCGGTGTTGAACTTAATCAGACTTAATTCCTTTATATCAGTCATCGTCCAATCAATAGCTTCTTTATGTTTCCTAACGATTATCATAAGATCTTCCCCTTGCCTGTTAGTTAAATTGAATGCAACTATAACTGGTAGAGTCTAGCTAGGCATCATTGAGATGCTTGGGCAAGATTTTTAGCTCTAAGTAAGTGGATGACCTAATAGGTGGAGGAGTAAGACTTATTGGCTCCTGATCTAATGAACTTGGGCTTGATGCCCACTCAATCGTAGAGACTATCTCGTCAAGGTTGAGACCCTCGGATTCCAACTCGGTATTACACTTTGCTTCTAGTTCTGTTTCTTTTCTATGCTCACTAGTCACATTTTCAATTAGAATGACCTCAAAGGGTTGGTGGTCCATATCGTAAGGTATTTACCTAAGTTGAAAACATTGACTTCCTTAGTCATGTCTACAAAAATTCAATCTCATGGATTCGTTCTACAATATATAATTGCATGGGCAGTCACGAGGAACAGATGTCTTAAGATGACGGGAGTTTGGGACCTAAGATTAGACACTGGTTGTGTTTCTAGAATAATGAAATCCACTGGGCAAATGAATTTTCTTACACGTATAAGGACATCGTTGATTTCTCCCTTAGGAACCTTAATTGATCGATCAGCTAACTAAATTGTAACTTGAGTTGGGCTTAGTTTTCCTGACCCAAGCTGTTGATATATAGAGAAGGGAAGCAAATTAATGCTTGCTCCTAAGTCAAGAAGTGCTCGACTATTTTCAGCTTGACCTGTTGTGCAAGAAATGGTGGGATAACCATGATCTTTTTACTTGACTAGGATCTGGATGGACAATAGCTCACTAATGTTAGTGGCTAGAAAAATCTTCTTAGTTACATTTGTCTTCCTTTTCTTGGTGCACATGTCCTTAAGGAATTTGGCATAACTAGGGACTTGTCGGATTGCATCAAGAAGTGGTATATTAAGCCTAATTTGATTGAACTCCTCAAAGTACTTGTTGCCATATGTGCATTAGTATTATTCCTAAGCCTATTCGAAAATGGGGCTATAGGTTGGTGCACTTGTTTGGCTGACTTATCAACTTTGGTTTTTTTGGAATTTTGTGGAGGTAGAGTGGAACTAGATTGAGTGGATGTTTGAGTTGGGTCCAGTGGCATGGATACCCTTTTATCAACTTGTTTTCCTAACCTCAACGTATGAACCAAATTACACTGGTTTGGATCTTGAGCCGCATTGGCATGCCTAGGGTTCCTAGGGTTTGACAATGGTTGACTTGGTAGAGTTCCCTTTTGTCTTTCACTAATTTGATTAGCTTGTTGACTCAATTGCATCTCTATCCTAGTCATGATTTGAGCTAGTGTTTCTTGGCTTTTAACTAGAGTGTCCACCTTTCTTTCCATATTGGAGAGTCTTATTTCCATATATGAATTTTGGAAAGAGGGGGAAGGACTTTGGTTGGGGAAATTTTATTGATAAGGAGATTGTTGAAAATTATTGGAGAATTTAGGCTTTGATTGATCATTATTGTTTGGACCTCATGAGAAATTTAGGTGATTTCTCCAATCGAGATTGTAGCTAGATGAATATGGATTGTTATGGGTCTTATGAAGGCTGCATTCATATTTTCAGGCAATATTTGATGAGCTAAAAAGATGGGACATTTCTCGAACACGTGGTTCATGGCCTGACAGTAAGTACAGCCCCCGAAGGTGTTGTGCTGACTTGGTTCACCGAGACTGGCTCCTTAGTTTCTAGAGCTTCTAGTCTTCGCATTACAACAACTAGTTTATCTTCGGTAGCTATGATTGCCTCAATGGAATGGGCACCTCCTTTAGAAGAGATAGGATCGTTAGTCCAAAATTTTGTCAGAGTTGGTTCCATTGGATGGTCTTATTAGCCAAGTCTTCATATAATAACCATCCTTCGTCTTTGTTCTTTTCCAAAAATCCTCCTTGGCACATGGATTCTAATAAGGTTTTCGTTTGATATTCTAATTCATCATAAAGAGCTTGGTAAAGTCATCATTTCTCTATCCCATGATGAGGGCATTGGGCAAGGAGGTCCTTAAAGTGTTCGAAGTACTTCCAAAAAGGTTCATTAGCTGTTTGCTTAAATTACAAAATACTTTTCCTAATTTGCGCAGTCTTGTGAACGGGATAGAATTTCTTCAAGAAGGCCTTGACGAAATTATCCCAGGATGATATGGAACCGGCTTTTAGACTGTAGAGCCATTTCTTAGCTAAGTCTTTCAAAGAGAATGAAACAAAAGGTAACTTAACGGCTTCTACTCCTAGGTTGGGTATTTTCATCATGAGACATGCTTTCTCAAATTCCCTTTTGAAAAAGTATGCATCCTCGGATTCAAATCTATGAACCTTGGGAAGAGTGTCAATGTATTGCGGTTTCAGCTCAAATTAGTTGTCTCCTACGTCGGGAAGCTGAATGCAAGATGGAAGATAGGTCCTAATGGGATAGAACCTATCCTGTAGTGATGGTGGTTGTGCCATGTGTGGATCAGGTTTGGGTGGTAAACTATTCTTGGTTAGTCTAGATGTGACTGGATCTCTCAACAAGCTGACATGCACAGTTAAATAAGCAAGCTCACCCAATCAATCAAGAAAGAAAAAAAAATCAAAAATAAAAAATCCTAATTTAGGTTAAACCGGGACCTGGACGACTCCTAACTTTAGACTGTCTTAGGGAGGTATATTTTCGATCTTAACCAAAAGTTAATCAGCCAGATAGGTGGCAAGATTGATGGGAGGTATCTGTCAAAGACGGGCCTAATTATGTCAAACCACCAACCTTCAGGGTTTTGCTCCTCAATCCCCTACCTAGTCACCAATTTGGCAATAGTTAATTTCGAACAACTTTTTCCTTCAGTCAATCTCTTAATGAGCCCAAGTTAACCTAAGGCCAACATCTAGTTAATTTTTAATTTAGGGTTAAGGTTATGAATGCAACGAAAGTAGTTTGTGAGTTAAGGAAGGGTAATGACGTCCCCACCTTATATTGTTTATGGGTTTTGCCCTTAAGATGTATTAGTGCATGTGTACAAACAAATAGAAAAGAATTCACTCAAAAGCAGTAAATCAGCCAAGGGTGCTTCCTAGTCTATATGCAATTTGTAGTACCTTGTCGCCGGCACTCTTCAACAAAAAAAATTAAAAAATTTAAATAGACACGTGCCTATGATGCAAGAGTCTAATTTTTTTTATGTTAATCAACTAATAGGTTATTGTTCATTAATTAGTAATATGCAGGATGATCATAGAGAAAATTATCAACTGCAGAAAATAGTAGTTGCAATTTGCAGCAGACCTGCAAAAATTGAAGCACAATAGAGCTACTATAGTCGCGGATACACGGTGTTTAGTGTTTTCTCTGACTCTGCTTGTTGGCCCAAGGTTACAATCATCCAGTTTATGATTTTGATGATAACAAAACATATGTGATTATTTAGCACTAATCAAGTTCAAGTGTTTAAGTATATTTCAGGGTTTTAAGGATTCAAGGAGTTTTCTTCTTATAAAGAAAGGTGTTGAAGATTCAAGAAGACTTAAATATGGAATTAAATACTCAAAGCACTCAAATGTCGCTAAAGGAGAAGCCCGGTTGAAGATCTTTTAGTCACCTTGAGCCTTATAAGATTTTAATTTGTTAAAGTGTAGAATATAGTAGTGATGCTCACGAAGTTACACACACAAAATACATGATTTCGAAAAAAACATGTTTTGATAGTATTGGTATTTTGCATGTTTAGTTTTGATACATGTCTCATAACATTTTCAAAAGTTTATAATAAGTTTAGAACATATATTTCATCACCTATACATTGCTACATTATCTATCAAACCAATACAAAATATTTTAAAAATTATTTGAAACTCAAAAACAATCTAGAAAACTGTTTCAGGCCAAAATGATCGACTGGAGACGGTGATTGCCCGGTCGACTGGGCCTTTTGCCAAGGGACGTGCACGTTTGTGAACGTTGTCAATCGACTGATCGGTCGACCGCTAACCCTTATGGTTGACTGATCGGTCGACCGACTGAGAGACCCTAACTCTCGGTTAGGGTCAGTCGACCAGCCTGGTCGACCGAAATTTTGGTAATCTCTCTTGAACTACTGAGCGATTGACCGGCCGATCGATCGGTCCCAATGGCTCTTTTTTGGATGAGCTGTCGGTCAATCGGTCAGTCGACCGACAGCCTGCTAGTTGGCTATAACGGCTAATTTTTGGATTTGTTTTGTTTTTAGTGAATTTCAACGGGCATTTTTGGTTTCCAAGTGTCTAAACACACCCCAAATTACTTGGTATGATTTACAAATGATATTTATTCATTACCTATATATATGGGTCATTGGTTTTGGTCTTAGACAAGAAGTTTTACACAAGTTTACAAGTTTTCAAGTTTGTTTTAAAAGAGAGAAGTTTTTCTAACTTTCAATTTTCAAGCTCTTTCTTTCCAAAGCTATTTTTAGTTGGTTTTAAAGCTCTTCTATTCTTTCTAACTGAATTTTATCTCTCACTTAATGTCTTGAATAATACTTCATATTCTACTCTATAGGAAGTTATAAGAGAGAGTGTTTATGACTTTTTTAAATCACCAGGAGCTCTGTAATATTTATTGGCTTTGTGCTACCTCTTGTATAGAGGGCTGAGTTGGTGGAGTTGTGTACTCCGGTCTTGTGTAGACCAAATTATAATTCCTTTATGTAAGGTTCCTTTGTGGAAGATCCTGTTGGCCCAAAGGCCTTCCACTCTAGTTTTGATGATGATCAACTCATGTAGTTATGTTTACTAATAATCTTGTGATTCTAAGTTACAGATCATTAGTAAATATATTAGTTGATGATTAGCTTCAACAAGGAGTTTAGAAGCTTATCATGGTGATTCCGGTGCCAAAACTTAAAGATCATACCTTTGCACTCGGTGGATCGCATTTGGGAGCAAGTCTTCTTGATGACTCAAAGACTTAGGTATCCATAGTTTAGTTTAGTGTGTTTTAGATCCATTTGTAAAGCTTAGTATAGTTGATATGCTCAAGTTCACAATACACACACATAAATTCAATATGTTTGGTTTTTGATTGAATCGGTTTTGGATTTCAAGGCTTGACACCCTTCTATAGTTATTATCATAACTTTTTATTTTTATATTCAAATAACATGATTTAACTTGCATTTCAAAGATAACTTTCAGATCTAAATTTCTTATTTAATAACCATTTTCTGATTCTAATTTTAAAGTTGTCAAATATTTGGTTGAAATATGTTCTTGTTTTGAAAACAGTTTACAGTTTCTGTTTTGACACATTTTAGTATTTTATTGATAACTTTCAATTCTGAAATGATATTGATTTGACTTAAGTTGCATTAGAAAGAAGACTTCAATATCTACAACTTCATCCTATATACTTATTCCCAAATTCGAACATTTTAGACCTCAAAAATGTGTTCCAATCTGACCCATTTTGCTGCCTGCCAGACTGGGCCGGTCGACATGGACGGTCGACCGGGACAAGCGGCCAGTCGACCGGCCGGTCGACCGGACGTGCACAAAACCGTGCACGTCGGCTGTTTCTGTAGACGATCGACTGTGCGGTCGACCGACTGTGACCAGATTGGTCTCTGTTTGTTTGGGTCGACCGCCAGGTCGACCGGCAGCTGTCAACGGTCATATTTTTGACCGTTTGACGGTCGACCGGGCGGTCGACCGCCAGGCCTGTCAGGCTGACACGTCAGCCTAACGGCTAGTTTTGAATTTGGCCTATATAAACCCCATTGTTTGGAGTTTCTCCTCAAGATTTTTATACCAAAATTTCCTGACCTTTACTAGTGTTTTAACAGTGTTTTCAAAAGAGTTTTTTGTGCAAAAAGGATTCATTCATCTTGTTTTAGGTTTTTGGAAAAATCAAAGAAAATAGGATTTGGGATATTTGTATTGGTTTTCATTCTATATCTTTTACAAGAATTTTTTTCCCAAGTATTTTCTTTGTGTTCTTGTTTTCCAAAACACCTAATTTTCCACACTTAAGCCATATCTTCTATCCTAAACTATTAGGATCTTATTTTTGTGGAAAAAGAGAAAAGAGAGAGTTTTGAGGTTGTTGTTGTGGCCTCTAAATTGTAAACCCTCCTTACTTTTGTGAATCCCTCTTCGGTAGAGGTGATCGGAGTGGTATTGGTTTGGATCCCTCTTTGGTAGAGACGATTGTGTTGTAAACCTCTTCGGTAGAGGTAGTGGTGTTTGTTGTTGGCTACGGGCCGTATCCCTCTTCGGTAGAGGTGGATTGTGGTTGTATTGCCTCGGTGGCATTGTAAGGTTGAGAGAGGAGTTTGGTACTCCTATAGTGGATTGAAAAATCCTACACGGTGGTGTAGGCGGGGATGTAGAGCAAGGTGCTCGAACCTCGAAACATATAGTTGTGTTTGCGTTTGCTCCACTTGTCTCTTTAACTCTCTCTCACTTTATATTTGTGCATAACATCATTCTTATTGCCATAGCATATTATATACATTGCTTGTGTTGCCATTGCATGATTCATATTGCTATATCCTTGATTGCTTGGCTTGATTGTGTGTGCACATTGATTGGATTGCTTGTGTGTGTGTGCCTAACTTATACTCATCCAACAAGAGCTTCACATAGCGCCTCAACCCATTTCAAGGGGAATCAAGAGGAGTTAGTCCAGAGCCTCGCAAGGGGAATTCGGCTACACTTGTTGTATTGTATTAGTTTGTGAAACATTTGCATTAGCTTCCGCATTTAGAGTATTAAGTTTTTCATTTAGTCTTAGATTAGCATTTACACCTATTCACCCCCCCTCTAGGTGTCTTTTCAATTGGTATCAGAGCCAGTGCTCCTGATACTTTGGCTTAACATCCTAGGAGTGAGATCCATTTGCTTGCTAATCTATTATTTGCATTTGCTTGTTTGCACACATTTAGTTTACCATGGCCTTCATGACCCCACCTATGTATGACCCTTCCAACATTCATATTTGGAAGATTAGGATGACCGTTTATTTGCAAACCCTAGGTCATAAAGTTTATCTTGCTATTACCAAGGAATCCTTCCTTAGTGATCGCAATCATATAGGGGCCAATGCACATGCCCTAGAGGCCATTAGAAACACATTACCTAAAGATTATCTTATGTGTATTTCTAACATTGATTCCGCCTTTGCAGTATGGAACAAATTAACAACAACAACCACCACCTCCAAGCTTCAAGTGCAAATTCAAGAAGAGGAATCTAGTGGAGAGTCCGAGTCACAATGCTTCATGGTCCAAGGGAATGACTCCCTTGAGGTACATTCGGAACCCCACTTAGATAATGATGATTGTGCTAGTTCTTCAAATGATTATGTTGATCCCCATGCCTTGAATGAAGAACTATCTATTGTATGTGAAAAATTAATTGAAAAATATAATTTGTTGAAAAAGAAAAGTCTAGAAATTGAAAAAGAAAATAAGAGTTTGCATTCTAGACTTGATTGTGTTTTGCAAGAGAAGGTTGAGGTCTATAATGAAAGGGATTCATTGAGATCTCAATTGAAACTTGCACTAAAAGAAAATGAATTTTTAAAAACTAAAAATGATTGCCATGCTATTTTGAAGAAAAATGAAAATTTATCTTCTAAAGTTGATTTTGTTGTAAATGAAAATAACTCTTTGAAAATAAAAATTGATTCTATTTCAAAGGACTTAGAAATTTGTTTAAAGAAAAATGAAGTTTTGCAAAATAAAATTGATGCACATGTTTGCCATGCTAGTGTAGCTTCTTCATCTAGTCTACCTAATGCATGTACCTCTTCTTCTAGGATCAATGTTGATATTTGTATGTTAAAGAAGAGAGTAGATTGTTTGGGCTCCACTTTGAGCCAATGTGTAGAAGGGCATACACGTTTGGAAACTTTGTTTCGTAAGAAACAAGTTCCATCTTTTCATGCACACCCTCCACGGCATACACATGCTCCTCACGGACACCATCACATGTATGCTCATGTGTACACTTGTACACATTGTGGTCGTAAGGGCCATCTTGCTAGATTTTGCTATGATAGATTACATACTCCAAATTTAGCAAAGAATTTTGTTTGGGTTAGAAATGAGACTAACCCCCATGGACCCAAAAGACAATGGATACCAAAGACCACCCCTCCTATTTTCGATGTAGGTGTGGGCTCTCACATGACGTGAGAGTGATGACACCTTGGAGTGAATGCGTTCCGAGCTTCATGGAAATCAATTGGATGCATCACTTTCAAGGGAAGTTTGGTGGAAAGGACCACCATGTTTTGGAGACAAGGAGAGTTGCCTTCTAGGGTTTGGTAACAATTCCTAACTCCTTATTATTGTTTACATGCTTTCATATTCATTTGTTTTATAGCATGTTTTCATTGTCTATGGATTAGTGTGTAAATGCCATGTTTATTAGATCCTTGACATACATGTAAAGTATTTGAGACACACATGCTTATATAAACTCATATTTAGTGTTCTCACCTTTTGTTTAGCTATAATGTACATCATGAATCAAATACATGTGAATTTACATAGTAATCATGAATGCAAGATGGAAGATAGGTCCTAATGGGATAGAACCTATCCTGTAGTGATGGTGGTTGTGCCATGTGTGGATCAGGTTTGGGTGGTAAACTATTCTTGGTTAGTCTAGATGTGACTGGATCTCTCAACAAGCTGACATGCACAGTTAAATAAGCAAGCTCACCCAATCAATCAAGAAAGAAAAAAATCAAAAATAAAAAATCCTAATTTAGGTTAAACCGGGACCTGGACGACTCCTAACTTTAGACTGTCTTAGGGAGGTATATTTTCGATCTTAACCAAAAGTTAATCAGCCAGATAGGTGGCAAGATTGATGGGAGGTATCTGTCAAAGACGGGCCTAATTATGTCAAACCACCAACCTTCAGGGTTTTGCTCCTCAATCCCCTACCTAGTCACCAATTTGGCAATAGTTAATTTCGAACAACTTTTTCCTTCAGTCAATCTCTTAATGAGCCCAAGTTAACCTAAGGCCAACATCTAGTTAATTTTTAATTTAGGGTTAAGGTTATGAATGCAACGAAAGTAGTTTGTGAGCTAAGGAAGGGTAATGACGTCCCCACCTTATATTGTTTATGGGTTTTGCCCTTAAGATGTATTAGTGCATGTGTACAAACAAATAGAAAAGAATTCACTCAAAAGCAGTAAATCAGCCAAGGGTGCTTCCTAGTCTATATGCAATTTGTAGTACCTTGTCGCCGGCACTCTTCAACAAAAAAAATTAAAAAATTTAAATAGACACGTGCCTATGATGCAAAAGTCTAATTTTTTTTATGTTAATCAACTAATAGGTTATTGTTCATTAATTAGTAATATGCAGGATGATCATAGAGAAAATTATCAACTGCAGAAAATAGTAGTTGCAATTTGCAGCAGACCTGCAAAAATTGAAGCACAATAGAGCTACTATAGTCGCGGATACACGGTGTTTAGTGTTTTCTCTGACTCTGCTTGTTGGCCCAAGGTTACAATCATCCAGTTTATGATTTTGATGATAACAAAACATATGTGATTATTTAGCACTAATCAAGTTCAAGTGTTTAAGTATATTTCAGGGTTTTAAGGATTCAAGGAGTTTTCTTCTTATAAAGAAAGGTGTTGAAGATTCAAGAAGACTTAAATATGGAATTAAATACTCAAAGCACTCAAATGTCGCTAAAGGAGAAGCCCGGTTGAAGATCTTTTAGTCACCTTGAGCCTTATAAGATTTTAATTTGTTAAAGTGTAGAATATAGTAGTGATGCTCACGAAGTTACACACACAAATACATGATTTCGAAAAAAACATGTTTTGATAGTATTGGTATTTTGCATGTTTAGTTTTGATACATGTCTCATAACATTTTCAAAAGTTTATAATAAGTTTAGAACATATATTTCATCACCTATACATTGCTACATTATCTATCAAACCAATACAAAATATTTTAAAAATTATTTGAAACTCAAAAACAATCTAGAAAACTGTTTCAGGCCAAAATGATCGACTGGAGACGGTGATTGCCCGGTCGACTGGGCCTTTTGCCAAGGGACGTGCACGTTTGTGAACGTTGTCGATCGACTGATCGGTCGACCGCTAACCCTTATGGTTGACTGATCGGTCGACCGACTGAGAGACCCTAACTCTCGGTTAGGGTCAGTCGACCAGCCTGGTCGACCGAAATTTTGGTAATCTCTCTTGAACTACTGAGCGATTGACCGGCCGATCGATCGGTCCCAATGGCTCTTTTTTGGATAAGCTATCGGTCAATCGGTCAGTCGACCGACAGCCTGCTAGTTGGCTATAACGGCTAATTTTTGGATTTGTTTTGTTTTTAGTGAATTTCAATGGGCATTTTTGGTTTCCAAGTGTCTAAACACACCCCAAATTACTTGGTATGATTTACAAATGATATTTATTCATTACCTATATATATGGGTCATTGGTTTTGGTCTTAGACAAGAAGTTTTACACAAGTTTACAAGTTTTCAAGTTTGTTTTAAAAGAGAGAAGTTTTTCTAACTTTCAATTTTCAAGCTCTTTCTTTCCAAAGCTATTTTTAGTTGGTTTTAAAGCTCTTCTATTCTTTCTAACTGAATTTTATCTCTCACTTAATGTCTTGAATAATACTTCATATTCTACTCTATAGGAAGTTATAAGAGAGAGTGTTTATGACTTTTTTAAATCACCAGGAGCTCTGTAATATTTATTGGCTTTGTGCTACCTCTTGTATAGAGGGTTGAGTTGGTGGAGTTGTGTACTCCGGTCTTGTGTAGACCAAATTATAATTCCTTTATGTAAGGTTCCTTTGTGGAAGATCCTGTTGGCCCAAAGGCCTTCCACTCTAGTTTTGATGATGATCAACTCATGTAGTTATGTTTACTAATAATCTTGTGATTCTAAGTTACAGATCATTAGTAAAGATATTAGTTGATGATTAGCTTCAACAAGGAGTTTAGAAGCTTATCATGGTGATTCCGGTGCCAAAACTTAAAGATCATACCTTTGCACTCGGTGGATCGCGTTTGGGAGCAAGTCTTCTTGATGACTCAAAGACTTAGGTATCCATAGTTTAGTTTAGTGTGTTTTAGATCCATTTGTAAAGCTTAGTATAGTTGATATGCTCAAGTTCACAATACACACACATAAATTCAATATGTTTGGTTTTTGATTGAATCGGTTTTGGATTTCAAGGCTTGACACACTTCTATAGTTATTATCATAACTTTTTATTTTTATATTCAAATAACATGATTTAACTTGCATTTCAAAGATAACTTTCAGATCTAAATTTCTTATTTAATAACCATTTTCTGATTCTAATTTTAAAGTTGTCAAATATTTGGTTGAAATATGTTCTTGTTTTGAAAACAGTTTACAGTTTCTGTTTTGACACATTTTAGTATTTTATTGATAACTTTCAATTCTGAAATGATATTGATTTGACTTAAGTTGCATTAGAAAGAAGACTTCAATATCTACAACTTCATCCTATATACTTATTCCCAAATTCGAACATTTTAGACCTCAAAAATGTGTTCCAATCTGACCCATTTTGCTGCCTGCCAGACTGGGCCGGTCGACAGGGACGGTCGACCGGGACAAGCGGCCAGTCGACCGGCCGGTCGACCGGACGTGCACAAAACCGTGCACGTCGGCTGTTTCTGTAGACGATCGACCGTGCGGTCGACCGACTGTGACCAGATTGGTCTCTGTTTGTTTGGGTCGACCGCCAGGTCGACCGGCAGCTGTCAACGGTCATATTTTTGACCGTTTGACGGTCGACCGGGCGGTCGACCGCCAGGCCTGTCAGGCTGACACGTCAGCCTAACGGCTAGTTTTGAATTTGGCCTATATAAACCCCATTGTTTGGAGTTTCTCCTCAAGATTTTTATGCCAAAATTTCCTGACCTTTACTAGTGTTTTAACAGTGTTTTCAAAAGTTTTTTGTGCAAAAAGGATTCATTCATCTTGTTTTAGGTTTTTGGAAAAATCAAAGAAAATAGGATTTGGGATATTTGTATTGGTTTCCATTCTATATCTTTTACAAGAATTTTTTTCCCAAGTATTTTCTTTGTGTTCTTGTTTTCCAAAACACCTAATTTTCCACACTTAAGCCATATCTTCTATCCTAAACTATTAGGATCTTGTTTTTGTGGAAAAAGAGAAAAGAGAGAGTTTTGAGGTTGTTGTTGTGGCCTCTAAATTGTAAACCCTCCTTACTTTTGTGAATCCCTCTTCGGTAGAGGTGATCGGAGTGGTATTGGTTTGGATCCCTCTTTGGTAGAGACGATTGTGTTGTAAACCTCTTCGGTAGAGGTAGTGGTGTTTGTTGTTGGCTACGGGCCGTATCCCTCTTCGGTAGAGGTGGATTGTGGTTGTATTGCCTCGGTGGCATTGTAAGGTTGAGAGAGGAGTTTGGTACTCCTATAGTGGATTGAAAAATCCTACACGGTGGTGTAGGCGGGGATGTAGAGCAAGGTGCTCGAACCTCGAAACATATAGTTGTGTTTGCGTTTGCTCCACTTGTCTCTTTAACTCTCTCTCACTTTATATTTGTGCATAGCATCATTCTTATTGCCATAGCATATTATATACATTGCTTGTGTTGCCATTGCATGATTCATATTGCTATATCCTTGATTGCTTGGCTTGATTGTGTGTGCACATTGATTGGATTGCTTGTGTGTGTGTGCCTAACTTATACTCATCCAACAAGAGCTTCACATAGCGCCTCAACCCATTTCAAGGGGAATCAAGAGGAGTTAGTCCAGAGCCTCGCAAGGGGAATTCGGCTACACTTGTTGTATTGTATTAGTTTGTGCAACATTTGCATTAGCTTCCGCATTTAGAGTATTAAGTTTTTCATTTAGTCTTAGATTAGCATTTACACCTATTCACCCCCCCTCTAGGTGTCTTTTCAATTGGTATCAGAGCCAGTGCTCCTGATACTTTGGCTTAACATCCTAGGAGTGAGATCCATTTGCTTGCTAATCTATTATTTGCATTTGCTTGTTTGCACACATTTAGTTTACCATGGCCTTCATGACCCCACCTATGTATGACCCTTCCAACATTCATATTGGAAGATTAGGATGACCGTTTATTTGCAAACCCTATGTCATAAAGTTTATCTTGCTATTACCAAGGAATCCTTCCTTAGTGATCGCAATCATATAGGGGCCAATGCACATGCCCTAGAGGCCATTAGAAGCACATTACCTAAAGATTATCTTATGTGTATTTCTAACATTGATTCCGCCTTTGCAGTATGGAACAAATTAACAACAACAACCACCACCTCCAAGCTTCAAGTGCAAATTCAAGAAGAGGAATCTAGTGGAGAGTCCGAGTCACAATGCTTCATGGTCCAAGGGAATGACTCCCTTGAGGTACATTCGGAACCCCACTTAGATAATGATGATTGTGCTAGTTCTTCAAATGATTATGTTGATCCCCATGCCTTGAATGAAGAACTATCTATTGTATGTGAAAAATTAATTGAAAAATATAATTTGTTGAAAAAGAAAAGTCTAGAAATTGAAAAAGAAAATAAGAGTTTGCATTCTAGACTTGATTGTGTTTTGCAAGAGAAGGTTGAGGTCTATAATGAAAGGGATTCATTGAGATCTCAATTGAAACTTGCACTAAAAGAAAATGAATTTTTAAAAACTAAAAATGATTGCCATGCTATTTTGAAGAAAAATGAAAATTTATCTTCTAAAGTTGATTTTGTTGTAAATGAAAATAACTCTTTGAAAATAAAATTGATTCTATTTCAAAGGACTTAGAAATTTGTTTAAAGAAAAATGAAGTTTTGCAAAATAAAATTGATGCACATGTTTGCCATGCTAGTGTAGCTTCTTCATCTAGTCTACCTAATGCATGTACCTCTTCTTCTAGGATCAATGTTGATATTTGTATGTTAAAGAAGAGAGTAGATTGTTTGGGCTCCACTTTGAGCCAATGTGTAGAAGGGCATACACGTTTGGAAACTTTGTTTCGTAAGAAACAAGTTCCATCTTTTCATGCACACCCTCCACGGCATACACATGCTCCTCACGGACACCATCACACGTATGCTCATGTGTACACTTGTACACATTGTGGTCGTAAGGGCCATCTTGCTAGATTTTGCTATGATAGATTACATACTCCAAATTTAGCAAAGAATTTTGTTTGGGTTAGAAATGAGACTAACCCCCATGGACCCAAAAGACAATGGGTACCAAAGACCACCCCTCCTATTTTTGATGTAGGTGT
The DNA here is from genome assembly GCA_038442645.1 of Agave tequilana. NCBI lineage: Eukaryota > Viridiplantae > Streptophyta > Magnoliopsida > Asparagales > Asparagaceae > Agave > Agave tequilana. The sequence goes on along the minus strand of JAVJIF010012075.1, from coordinate 67,174 downwards.
GGGCTCTCACATGACGTGAGAGTGATGACACCTTGGAGTGAATGCGTTCCGAGCTTCATGGAAATCAATTGGATGCATCACTTTCAAGGGAAGTTTGGTGGAAAGGACCACCATGTTTTGGAGACAAGGAGAGTTGCCTTCTAGGGTTTGGTAACAATTCCTAACTCCTTATTATTGTTTACATGCTTTCATATTCATTTGTTTTATAGCATGTTTTCATTGTCTATGGATTAGTGTGTAAATGCCATGTTTATTAGATCCTTGACATACATGTATAGTATTTGAGACACACATGCTTATATAAACTCATATTTAGTGTTCTCACCTTTTGTTTAGCTATAATGTACATCATGAATCAAATACATGTGAATTTACATAGTAATCATGTTTTAGTTTTCTCATGATGATTTTTTTATTTTATGCTTTATGTGGTATAAACTAGTTTAGATATAGATTTTATCAAAACATGCATGTATACATGTACACATAGTGAGAACAAATCAATTTATATATGATTGAACTTTATGCTCATTTGTATTCACTACATGCACACGTATAAGCTAGTTTTGATGATTCCTTCATTTATACTTACTATGCCTATTTTCATGTTTTTACTTCATGTATATGTATTTTGAATTCAAACTTAATAAATATATATGTATACCCATGAGTCTTTTGCCTTCATGCAAATACTTTTAATAGACTCGTTTACGGTTGGGATATGTATGTATATTGTTAAATTTGGATGAATCATACATATACCTAGAAGTTTGATAAAAGAATTTTTGATGAATCTTTGCTTGTTTTATATAGCAAAATAATATTCGTGTTTGTTTTGATACTTCATGTTTTGAATATATGTTTAGATGTTAGTTTTCATTAAGACTAGGATTTATATTTGTACATATGATGGGCTACAAATAAATCTATATATGTTTGGGATTGAATGCTTGTTTGTTCCCATTAGATGTGCTAGTATAGTCTAGTTTTGATGATTCATACATTTTAAACTTGTATTCCATTTTTGGTATTTGTTTTTATGATTATGAGTTTTCATTTCATGTATATGTGTATTTTGCCAAACTTGAAGATATACATGTATACCCCTTGAGTCATTTGCCTTTCATGCAAATATCTATTATGGACTCAAAGTGTGTTTAAGGGATATGTATGTATACTTCTTGTGTTGACAAATCATACATATACCTTGAAAAGAATTGGTATCAAATTGTTTTAATGAAAAGCTAAATTTTCATACTTTTCATACTTTTCATGTTTCTTTGAATTGGTATTTAAACTTCATGTATATGTTTACCTTATCCAAACTATTAGATATACATGAATATCCTTTTTGAGCCACGTGCCTTCATGCATATATCCTTGTGGACTCGTTTGTATCTTGGATATGTATGTATACTTTGGTTTGTATTAGACATACATATGCCTTGAAGATTAAATAATATTAATTTTTTTAGTTTTCTTGATTAAATGAATAATTGAACTTAGTTGAACAAATTTTCATGATTGTGATCTTCATACTTGACTTGTACACTCACATTTATTATTTGCTCATATTTTATTTTCATGAGACATTTTTATACTTAATTGAATAGAGTGTTGATCATCATGTGGATTTCAATTTTATGAAAAATGATTTGTATTTATTCCTTGCTTGAAGGATTTCGTACTAGTTAACAAAACTTTTCATTTTAACTAGTTCATATTCTTCGTTATAATATGAGATATACACTTGACCCTATTCTTTCAATTGGTATCATTGAACACTTTCAATTGGTATCAATTTTTGATCTTTTTGTATACTCATATATGTTTTGTATATGTATGCTTACTCTTTCAAGAATATCAATGTCAATTGGTATCTAATTTTCATATGTATACATACTTGTTTATGCTAAGCTTGAAAAAATTTCTATTGTTTGATTTGTTTTCAATTGGTATCTTAACAAGCTTATGCATATGTTTGGTTGGTATTTCATAAAGGGGGAGAAAATTTGATGTTGTCTTTCAATTGGTATTTGATTTCCACTCCCTTGCTTTATGTTAAAATATAGTTTCAATTTGGTATCATATGTTTAAAAGAGCATATTTCTCTTAATGATATCATAATATTTATGTTGAATGTTTTAAATTGGTATCTCAAAATTTTGTTTAAGAAAAATATATATACTTTTGATTTACATTGCCTATATGTGTATAAATTCATGTTGAGTGTATCATGTATTGAAAAGCTTAACATCTCTTCTTTATGTGGTACACGTGTGTAGGGGGAGCCTCACATCTCCTCTTATGCATTACATAATATGTGTTTTGTGAATTGGGGCTTATCATCCCTCTTTCATGTAATGTATATATGTAGGGAAGTTACTTAACCGTCTTCCTCTTCATGAATGTATATCGCATATATCATTTATTGATTATTACATGTTTTATTTCCATTGGTATCAATATGTACCTTATTGTCATATCTTGAATTAGTATCATATTTGTTTTTATGATTTTACCTCTTTGTTGATGATTGACAAAAAGGGGGAGAAGTATTTGTGGTTTGTTTATTATATGCATGTCTTCCTTACTTAAGGGGGAGAAAGATTTTGAGCATGCTTACATTTTTTGCATATATGATGTTTATAATGCTTTAATTGGTATCTAGAACATAGTTGCATGTTTTTGTTTTTAATTTAAATTGGTATCTAGAACATGTTTTATTTTGAATATATCATTGGTATCTAGAGCACCATGTTTATATGCATTATCATTCATGCATGTTTATTGTTTATTTGTTTATGCATGAGTTAAGGGGGAGCTTTCTTGAAGCTTAACTTTAATCCATGCATATATAACTCCATGAGTTTTGTCATCATCAAAAAGGGGGAGATTGTTGGCCCAAAGGCCTTCCACTCTAGTTTTGATGATGATCAACTCATGTAGTTATGTTTACTAATAATCTTGTGATTCTAAGTTACAGATCATTAGCAAAGATATTAGTTGATGATTAGCTTCAACAAGGAGTTTAGAAGCTTATCATGGTGATTCCGGTGCCAAACTTAAAGATCATACCTTTGCACTCGGTGGATCGCGTTTGGGAGCAAGTCTTCTTGATGACTCAAAGACTTAGGTATCCATAGTTTAGTTTAGTGTGTTTTAGATCCATTTGTAAAGCTTAGTATAGTTGATATGCTCAAGTTCACAATACACACACATAAATTCAATATGTTTGGTTTTTGATTGAATCGGTTTTGGATTTCAAGGCTTGACACCCTTCTATAGTTATTATCATAACTTTTTATTTTTATATTCAAATAACATGATTTAACTTGCATTTCAAAGATAACTTTCAGATCTAAATTTCTTATTTAATAACCATTTTCTGATTCTAATTTTAAAGTTGTCAAATATTTGGTTGAAATCTGTTCTTGTTCTGAAAACAGTTTACAGTTTCTGTTTTGACACATTTTAGTATTGTATTGATAACTTTCAATTCTGAAATGATATTGATTTGATTTAAGTTGCATTAGAAAGAGGACTTCAATATCTACAACTTCATCCTATATACTTATTCCCAAATTCGAACATTTTAGACCTCAAAAATATGTTCCAATCTGACCAATTTTGCTGCCTGCCAGGCTGGGCCGGTCGACAAGGACGGTCGACCGGGACAAGCAGCCAGTCGACCGGCCCGTCGACCGACGTGCACAAAACCGTGCACGTCGGCTGTTTCTGTAGATGGTCGACCGTGCGGTCGACCGACTGTGACCAGATTGGTCTCTGTTTGTTTGGGTCGACCGCCAGGTCGACCGGCAGCTGTCAACGGTCATATTTTTGACCGTTTGACGGTTGACCGGGCGGTCGACCGCCAGGCCTGTCAGGCTGACACGTCAGCCTAACGGCTAGTTTTGAATTTGGCCTATATAAACCCCATTGTTTGGAGTTTCTCCTCAAGATTTTTATGCCAAAATTTCCTGACCTTTACTAGTGTTTTAACAGTGTTTTCAAAAGAGTTTTTTGTGCAAAAAGGATTCATTCATCTTGTTTTAGGTTTTTGGAAAAATCAAAGAAAATAGGATTTGGGATATTTGTATTGGTTTTCATTCTATATCTTTTACAAGAATTTTTTTCCCAAGTATTTTCTTTGTGTTCTTGTTTTTCAAAACACCTAATTTTCCACACTTGAGCCATATCTTCTATCCTAAACTATTAGGATCTTGTTTTTGTGGAAAAAGAGAAAAGAGAGAGTTTTGAGGTTGTTGTTGTGGCCTCTAAATTGTAAACCCTCCTTACTTTTGTGAATCCCTCTTCGGTAGAGGAGATCGGAGTGGTATTGGTTTGGATCCCTCTTTGGTAGAGGCGATTGTGTTGTAAACCCCTTCGGTAGAGGTAGTGGTGTTTGTTGTTGGCTACGGGCCGTATCCCTCTTCGGTAGAGGTGGATTGTGGTTGTATTGCCTCGGTGGCATTGTAAGGTTGAGAGAGGAGTTTGGTACTCCTATAGTGGATTGAAAAATCCTACACGGTGGTGTAGGCGGGGATGTAGAGTAAGGTGCTCGAACCTCGAAACATATAGTTGTGTTTGCGTTTGCTCCACTTGTCTCTTTAACTCTCTCTCACTTTATATTTGTGCATAGCATCATTCTTATTGCCATAGCATATTATATACATTGCTTGTGTTGCCATTGCATGATTCATATTGCTATATCCTTGATTGCTTGGCTTGATTGTGTGTGCACATTGATTGGATTGCTTATGTGTGTGTGCTTAACTTATACTCATCCAACAAGAGCTTCATATAGCGCCTCAACCCATTTCAAGGGGAATCAAGAGGAGTTAGTCCAGAGCCTCGCAAGGGGAATTCGGCTACACTTGTTGTATTGTATTAGTTTGTGCAACATTTGCATTAGCTTCCGCATTTAGAGCATTAAGTTTTTCATTTAGTCTTAGATTAGCATTTACACCTATTCACCCCCCCTCTAGGTGTCTTCAGATCCCTTAGAGGATAGTGAAATCCTTCATAGTGGTTAAGGTGAGGACGTAGAGCGGTGGCTCGAACCTCGGAACAATTCCTTTGTATTTGCGATTGCTTGTGTCTTGCTCTCTATTGCTTTTCATTTTTCATATTTGTATAGTTTTTCATCTTGCATCTATAATTGCTTTCATTTCATCATCACTTTCATTACCAGTCTATACTCATCTCAACAAGGAGGCTATTGAGCACCTCAACTCATTATCTAGAGGAATCAAAGAGAAGAAGTTCTAGAGCCCTTCACAGGGAATTCGACTTCAATTCTTATTTTGAGTGACTGTCTACATAATTCATCATAAGTAGATTTAAAATTTCATTTGATTAGCAAAACACCTATTCACCCCCTCTAGGTGTATTTCACTACCTTCTAGGGCAGAGGCACAAATTTGCTAATTTTCCTGAGCTGCAGTATATTTTCCTTTTAGTAGATCCTGCAATGCAAACAGAAACAAAAAAAAGAAAAAAAAATTAGTTTTAGAGAATATCATACCGTTCCTTCCCCCGCCAATGATGCCAAAATTTTTATTGATGAAGAGAAATTGAATTGAAATAAAGAAAAAGTTAAAGTCAGAAAGTTCTTAGTCTCTTCTCAATTTATCAGCGTAGAAAGGGTTAGACGGGTTGATCCACAAGGAAGGAAGCGATGGAAGTTTTTTTGGAATGACTTCTCAAACAAATAGCTTGAAAAAAGAATATTGATTGTAAGAAAAAGGATTTAATTAAGAAAATGAAATTATAGTTTACTAATCATATACCGCAACTAAGTGTTAAGGGAAGAAAATTACATTGAAGCCACAAAAATCTAATCTAGGGTTTTGATTCAGAATCAAGTAAGATGAATAAAAATATTGTAAACTCTAATTAGAGTACACTAATTATAATTAAATTTTAGTTCATCCAATTTTCTAAGCATAGCATAAGAAAATTCTTTTAAACCTAATAAGATGCTATCAAAGTTTCTAAATATGAACTAAGAATAATCTTAAAAAAGTGCAGCCCTAAATTAATTTAACTTAATTAATTATTCATCTTCAAGAATTATCAATTCAATCCTAGGGTTTCTATTAAGTGAGAATTTCAATTAGTTCAACTTTTAGACTAAACTTAGTTAATCGAGAGATTAGTAAACTACAAGTTAATTTAGTTATTCATATTTTTTATTTTAACAAGATTTTTTATGAATAAAGAAAGTTGCATCAACAAAAAAGAAGAAAAGAAAACAAAACAAGCTAAAGCAATAAAAACTAAATTAAAGAATAAGAGAGATGAAAAGAATAATGAACGTTTATTAATGGATGTCACTGGCCAATTACAAGTTCTTCCTCTTCTTCAGAAATCGTCTTCTCCAAATAGAAAGCAAAATAATATAAAGAAATTCAAAAAATAAAATGGCTAAATGATCGGTCACATATACTGCATATATATTGTCACATTACCATGTTTATTATCTAATAAATCCTATTAATAATTCTTATTTTTATTTAATAATGTGCAGGCCCATTGCTAAAGGAGAGGGAAGAGAATTGAGCCCAAAAGCCTATCAAAACTCTGATTTAATTCAGAATTAATTCGAAATCAGAAAATCAGGGCAGATCAAGGCAAATCAGAGAAGATAAAATTAGTTAAAAACTGGTTAAAACAAATCTTCACAAATCAATTGGTTAAAACCAAAGATCAAAGGCAGTTTCGTCAAAATCCCGGACCTAAATTGAAAATCTAGCTGAAGATAAAAGGAAATCGAGAAACCAGAGACGTGTACCCCCCCGGGTGTGGCCACCTGGCCACACGCAAGCCATGAAACACGGCCAAAGGTCGCATTTTTGTGACTTTGTTGAGGAAGTTGGGGAGCATTTTCTCCCCTATCTTCGTACGCTCTCTCCCATTTGGTTTTGCTTATAAATACTGGGTTTTTCAGAGACTACAGGGGACGATGAAGCAGAGATAGATTTTAGACCAGTTTTTCATTCTTTTTAGTGTAGGTTTTTATTTTTCTTTTCATGTAATTTTTAGTTTTCTTTATCTAACTGAGAGGAGAGGCAAGTTTTATGGAGGAATGAGAGCAAGCTTGTACTGAGGATGACATCGGTGTAAGTAAGTCTTTTCTTTTATTGTTATTTGAATCGAATCAAAGTTTCTTTTTCTTCTTTACTCTTGTTTTCATTTACTTTTCTCTGATGTGTTGCAATCTAACTGAATCTGATAGCCTTGAGATTGCTTCGCCATTGCAAGTGCCATTGATGGCCTATGGTGATGAAAAACCATTCTTTTGTTAGTTTAGCTTGCCCTTTTATTAATAGTTTAGATCGGGAATGGGGAAGATCCTACACACCATACTTGATTGCCTTCAACGACTAGGTAAGTCGTAGCTACGGATTCGAGGTATATGAGCACTGAAGAGGTAAGTAATTTTTAGGTTTAACTTTCTTTCTTTTCTTTTAACTTTTAGTTTAGATCACCAACACCATAATCTCTCAACTCTTTTATCACTCTTTTTAATTTCTTTGTATATATCCATTTTCTATTTTCTCTACCTTCTTACTACCACTTCTTTTTAACTTAACTGTAACTTATTTTTCTTTTCTTTTCAAAGAATTAAAAGAAGATCTTTAACCATTGATTTTAACCTAAAAGAGAACTTGCATAAAGTTTCCATCGCTAGTCCCTCCTGGTGGATCACGACCTGCATAGCCACTTGTTATTGCAGTAGCATTAAGTACCTTGCACTGCTATTTTGTATTTCTGAAATTCTGTATCTTGTGTGCAGGTAAAAACTCAATCAAATTTTGGCGCCGATGCCGGGGAGGGACGCTAAGTAATTTTCTTTTTAAGTTTACTTTTTTTTATTAACCTTCTTCTTTGTTCTTGGTATACAGGTTTAACATCAAGGAAATTTTTGCTACAGTGGATATATAAGTGGCCCTGGACTCTGCTCAAGAAAGCAGAGCCCAGAAGCCCTCAGATTTGCTACATTCTAGTGGCAATCTGAGTGAACTACTAACCTGTATTTTTGCAGGTTGGCTGAATTGCAGAGATAAAATTCTGTAACTATTTATTTTCTTATTTATCTAACTGTACATACTTTCTAACCTCAACAGTAAAATAATGTTTGTTAAATGCTAAAAATGGTTTAGACTTTGCATTTAGGCACGTGTTTAATTCATTTATATTTTATATTACTGTTGAAGAGTGCTGGAGTAAAAGGTCCGTATGCATAGCATATAGTTTAGGAAACATTATTGAGTAATTATTTACTTGTTGAATGTTACTTTTCTATATCTTGCACACTTTGCACAATTAATCTTAAGAACTTATCCTATAAACAAGATAAGGTGGGGAAGTCATTACCCTCACTTAGCCCACAAACAATCTCCTCACTCACTAACCCAAGCCTAATTAAAACTGAGTAGACGTTGGCCCCAGGGACATCTCGGACTCACATAGGAGACTGACCTAAGGGGGAAGTTGATTAAAATTTGACTTTTGCCAAATCAGTGTCTAAGGTTGGGGATTGAGGGGCTAAACCCCGAAGGTTGGTGGTTTGACATAATTAGGCCCGTTGCTTAGGCACGAATACCTCCCACTGATCTTACCCTTACATGGCTGATTAACTTGTGGTCAGATTCGGCAATATACCCCCCGTAGACAGTCTAACCAGTTAGGAGTCATCTTGGTCTAAGGTTTACCCTAACTTAGGTTAGATTTTTTTCTTTTTATTTATTTACTTATTTGTTTGTTTTCTTTGTTGTGTTTGACAATTTTTGTGTGATATGGCTTATCACAACAAATTTTCCAACTTTAATGGTCATCCATATTACACCCCGATCTCTTTTTCGGATGTTACCAACCCGACATATCATAACTTTAACCAACCTAGTGTACCGGATTGGTCTTATTCGAATCAGTACATGCCCCGGTCCTAATACTATGAATAAGATTGGAATAATCATTACTACTCTTCACAGAATAAATGGGGATACAACTCCCCCGAGTCATATTGTCAACCACCTTACCAACATCTAGCTTCATATACTCCTTCTCCTGAACAGCCATTAGAAGAATCATTGATTAGGAAAAGAGGATGGAAGCCTTAGATGAGCTTGAGTGACGAATTCAAATTTTAGAAGACTCAAAATCATTTCAAAATTTTCAAATCACAGATCCTTACTCTATTTTTCAAGGAGACATGACAACTTAGAAAAGAGTATGGAAACCATGATTCAATGCCAAAATGATCCACTCGATATGATAGAAGCAAGACTTAGTAGATTGAAAAACATGCGTAGGAATATGGAAACTCTCCTTGCCCAATCTTTGAATATTTAGACATATAGCCATATTGAGGAAAACCAAGAATCATGATATCTTGAAGACTTTGACTAAGATTCAATTTCACCACAAAATCTTGAACTTGACCAATATCAACCCATTGACGAATTGGTAAGTTTTCGTTTTAATAAGATTGAACTTGATTATGAATGTGAACCCGATCCCCAACTTTGTGATTTAGTTTTCATTTTCGAAACTATGTTAACCCTGGTATTCTTACTCAATTTGGACTAATTTTCTAAGCCAACATTTATTTCCGTACCCATAGATTTAGAAATGAAATCACCAATTTTGGATAGTCACATTCCATTGAAAGAAAAAGATTGTGATATCAACTTTTGGACTTGGACTCAATTCTTAAACCAAAACTGTCTCTCGAACCCAAAGTTGATTTTTTCGAGTTTGTATTAGTTCCTAAACCTATCATTCTTGAGTCTAAGTCAATCATTCTACCTCGTCACATTCTTTTGTTGGACATAGGTATAGACCATGATGACTCTGTGATGATTTTCCAAGACTGATCATGTAAAGGGAGTAAGTTTCATGATAGGATCTTTCATGATCCTATTCATATTGGGGACTATAAATATGTAAATAGAAAAGAGGTCAATAAAGGCCAGTTTCGTAAACCACCACATTATCTTGATTGGGTAGCAACGCTTGACCCAATCAGACTACCACCGGAACCACCACCATAAGGTAATATTTTTTTTCCCTTTCTTCTTTTTCATGCATCTATGCATTAATTCATACATTGAGAACAATGCATGAGATAGGTGTGAGGGAGGGTTCTAACATAACTTAGGTTTCCTTTCTTAAAAAATTTATTAACATTTTTTACTTTTAAAAAACTTTTTGAAAATAGAAACAATATTTTGACATATTTTTTCTAAGAAATTAAGTCAATTTAAAGAATAGGAGAATTATAATTAGGATTTCTTATACTAGGTCAAAATAAAATTATTTGTTTGATTTCAAGGTTAGAAAGAAAATTTGAAAAAGTAATTTAGTCTTGATTTTTACTTTGATATATGCAAGCTTGATACACTTACACACTTAGGGTTTAAAAACAAAGATTCTTATGCCTTATCAAAAAAAAAAAGAAAAATATATATATAAAAATCGTCTGATTAAGCTCGGTATTTGTGCTTCATAAAGCATAAGTATTCACACCTAAAGGCGGTTCATATAATAAAATCCTTAGTTTTGTGACCTTATTTGCTCGAGTCGTTGAGTTCTTGGGGGTGTTTTCTCACCCGGTACCCTAAGACCATTTGGTTTGGGAGTCACCGATTAAAGTCTCGTTACATGGGCAGATTAGAAAGCCTAATAAAATTAATGAAATATATAACACACAAAAAAGTAAACTAAAGAGAAAAAAATAATAAGGCATAAGTTAGAGTTAAAGAACTCCGAGTCAAAATTTCACGGTTACAAAGGTGCATATGACTTGGGGTAAAATAATAGATTAGATGAGAAATATAGTTTAACTCCATACCTTGATTGATAACAAGTTTTTGAATAAAAACTAAACTTAAGAATGAAAAGTTCAGTTTTCCTATAACGTATAGATTACTTTATTCTTAAAAAAATACTCCAAATATTTTTCTCCTTCAAAATGTGTTTTCAAAATACTAACACTTTGTTTCTATTTCTTTATGGATTTTGTGGGTGTAATCCACTGAAAACCCTCACGGGACAAAACTCGTCCTCTAGAGAAAACCTAAGGTTTAACGGCTTGTTGTACATACTCAGTGCAATCACGTGACCTATGAAAGTGGTCTAATAATCTTTGATTTAGTTTTGTTATTTTGCTCGAGGACGAGCAAAAGATAACTTTGGGGGTGTGATCGGTCACATAATTGCATATATATTATCACATTACAATATTTATTATCTAATAAACCCTATTAATAATTCTTGTTTTTATTTAATAATGTGCATGCCCATTGCTAAAAGAGAGGGAAGAGAAACAAGCTTAAAAGCCCATCAAAATTCTAATTTAATTCAGAATTAATTCGAAATCAGAAAATCAGGGCAGATCAAGGCAAATCAGAGAAGATAAATCAGTTGAAAATTGGTTAAAACAAATCTTCGCAAATCAATTGGTTAAAGCCAAAGATCAAAAACATCTTCGTCAAAAACCTGAACCTAAATTGAAAATCCAACTGAAGATAAAAAGAAATCGAGAAACCAGAGATGTGTACCCCCGGGGGTGGCCACCTGGTCACACCCAGGCCGCGAAAACACGGGCAAAGCCACTTTTTCGCGGCTTTGTTGAGGAAGTTGGGGGAGCGTTTGCTCCCCCTATCTTCGTACGCTCTCTCCCTTTTGGTTTTGCCTATAATACTGGGTTTGTCAGAGACTACAGGGGACGATGAAGTAGAGATAGATTTTAGGCCAGTTTTTCATTATTTTTAGTGTAGGGTTTTATTTTTTTCATGCAATTTTCAGTTTTCTTTATGTAACTGAGAGGAGAGATGAGTTTCATCGAGGAATGAGAGTAAGCTTGTGCTAGGGGTGACACCGGTGTAAGTAAGCTTTTCTTTCATTGTTATTTGTATCGAATTGAGGTTTCTTTTTCTTCTTTACTCTTATGTTCGTTTACTTTCCTCTGATGTGTTGCAATCCATGTGAATTTGATAGCCTCGAGACTGCTTTACCATTGCAAGTGCTCGTGATGGCCTATGGTGATGAACAACCATTCTTTTGTTAGTTTAGCTTGCCCTTTTATTCATAGTGTAGATCAGGAATAGGGAAGATCTTACATGTCATGTTTGATCGCCTTCAATGACTAGATAAGTCTAGCTACGGATTCGAGATATATGAGAACTAAAGCGGTAAGTAATTTTTAGGTCTAAGTTTCTTTCTTTTTTTTTAACTTTTAGTTTAGATCACCAACACCACAATCTTCTAACTTTTTTATCACTCTTTTCAATTTCTTTGTATATATCCATTTTCTATTTTCTCCACCTTCTCAATCTACCACTTTCTTTTTAACTTAACTGTAACTTATTTTTCTTTTTCTTTATAAAGAAGATCTTTAACTATTGATTGTAACCTAAAAGAGAACTTGCATAAGGCTTCCATCGCTAGTCCTTCCTGTGGATCACGACCCGTGTAGCCACTTGCTATTGCGGTAGTATTGAGTACCTTGCACTTCTATTTTATATTTCTGAAATTCTATATTTTGTATGTAGGTAAAAACTCAATCACTAAACAAATAATCCTATACTCTATCTCTGAGATGTCTCTGCTCTGTTGCTCGTCAGGGGTATTTATAAGAGATTTGAGAAGTAGAGTCCCACACAAACACCTCCACTAAAATTTAACGTACGTGACCCCAGGATGGTCACGTTTTTGCGGCCAAAGAGGAGGTCGCAGCTCTTTTGTGGGTTCTGGTCACGCGCTTTGGCACGTGGCTTCATCTCATCTGTTTATGTGGAAATCTATTCTCAGAATCTTTATTTGATCTTTGAATTGAAATATGTTAATCTCTTAGATAACTTGGAGATCAAGTTATCTGTAAATTCGAGTTAAATTCAGATTTTATCTCTTTTACCTTTCTCTTGTGTTGCAAGCAACCAGATTTAAACAAAAATCTATCTCTATCTTTAATTAGGATGAGAATTCATTTTGTTCAATCGTTTTCCTCCTCTAGGTTTTAAATCAAATTAATTTAAAACCACAATTTAAATGAGAGAGAAAAGATGCTTCCTTTATCTTCCCAGTTAATCTTTATTTTCATAATTCTTGTGGGCTTTTGGGCTTCTTTTGGGCTTTCTCTTGGATTATAGAGGCCTGCACATCACTAAATAATAAATAAATTAAGTAGTAATATTTCAAAAAAATTAAGCATGAAAATGTGAATAATAATATGCATTGTTGATGACAATCAACATACAACGAATTATTAATTGACATCTTTTGTTATTATTAGTTCTTCTACTCAGATGTCTAGGTATGTGGACTAGCGTCTCAGTACACATACATCCATATCTGAGTAAAGTAAGGTTGTTATTGGAATTCAACGGGGGTATCAAAGAACAATGTTTACAGTGGGTCTCGTGCATACCCGAGACCCACGACCTAGGATTATTCCGTTGCTGGAGTACGAAACCTAACACGAGGCATTTAAGAGGGTCTTATAAGTTCACCTTTAAGGATGGTTCTGGGAAGATAGAGAGCCAGCGCTCCCCTCGGTCACTTGGAGGCCCTCAGGTCGAACCAAAATTTTAGTTGCACATCATGCCTAATACCACTGTAAATACGAACATATATTGATATCCATCAATTTTCCCTGACTTGATGTAAGTTGTCTTTTTTTTATAGTTTATTAGATAATTATCAGATTACGGGAATGAGCAGGAACAAGTCAGGAGTATCAGGAGTACAGGCGTATCAGGACTATGATTTGTACTGGAATATATAAGGATATATCAAGATGTCAGGTTATCATTCACGCATCGTTATAATTCTAAGAGTCAGATATGTCATACTGGATGTCAAGTGATAGCATGACAGGGGTCAAGTGATATAAGGCAGGTGTTAAAAGATAATATGGTAAATGTTAGCACATCAAATGGAAGCACGACAAGCGATACAGGAAAACAGTACCGATATAAGAGATTGGACGAGTACCAAAAATCATACAGTCTCGGGAAAATAGTATAAGTAAGATTCCAAACTCTTCACAACCATTAATAGAAGAATAGGTAAACTATCAAGCAACCAATTAGCAAGCAAACAAACATCCAAGCGAAGCTAAGCAAGCTAGATCTGCGAACAACAAACAGTGTTTAATTACTAGAGTGTTTAACAGAGCTACTGGAATGACTCGGCTTAAAAGGAGAGTCTAAAATCAGGCAGAGTTCCGCCTAGGTGCATCTAGTGATAAAATGCTGAGCACTAAGCATGCCTATCAGGCGGAGCATGAGAGACCTGACGGTCTAGGCACACTCATTTTTTGAGGAAGTGGGCGAGAACCCGGAGGCTAAAGTACGCTCGAGGTCTAAGCGCACTCTCAGTGGCTACCACAAAATCCATAAGGGTATTGAAAAATACAGCTAGAGGGGGTGAATGGTGTAGTGCTAATCTAATGGCAAATAATGTGAAATTAATTTACACTAACACACTATATAATCAAGAGTGAGTCCGAATTTTTGGTGAAGGGCTTTGGAACTTCTCCTCATGATTCCTTTAAATTATGAGTTGAGGTGCTTCAATAGCTTTCTTAGTTGGTGCGAGCATACAAACTATATCAAGCATGTATAAATATGAGCTAGAATAATAATGCAAGATATAAAGAGGTTGAGAGTTGAGAGATAGAGAGATCCAAACGCAAATACAAGGATATGCTTTGAGATTCGAGCCACTGCTTTACGTCCCCGCCTTCACACAGAAGGATTTCCATTATATCTACCAAGAACATTCCTCAAAGGGACCTCTACTGAGGAATTATAATAATACTAATAAAGAGTACACAACTCCAACTCTCTTACACCTCTACACAAGAGGGTAGGCACAAAGCTAAGTATAAAGCAAAGAGAAAATTACAACTTGGTGATCTAATGATCACATTCAAGAACTAAGTGATCTCAAAAGATCACAAACAAAACATCTCTCACAATACAAGATCTTAGATGATAGATTTGCAATGAAAAGTTCAAGTATGTGAGTGCATAAAATTTTTGAAAAGAAAATTTAAAGAAAACTCTTGAGAAAAAATTCTTGATAGATGAAAAAATTTAAGAACAAAACTAGAATTTTCAAAACTTATTTTCATTTGATTTTCTAAAACTTTGAAACAAAATAAAGATATATATATTTGAATCTCAAAAACTTGTTTTAAAAACTTAATGAAAACCCAGTTGAAGTGGGAAAAAATTAGCTCTTGAAAATTTTGCCAAAAACTGGCCAAAACAACCCAATTTATTGGGCTAGAAAAAACTAGCCGTTGGAGGTAGAACACAGGCCAAACTGGCCTATTGGTCGATCGTCCGATCGACCGGACAACGGTCAGATTTCAGACCATTAGGGTTGTCGGTCGACCGCCCCTAAGGTACAAAAAGTTTTAACTCTCTGTCAGTCGACTACTCGACGACCGCCCCCAACAAAAAGTTGGGTTGAGCCAGTTGGTCGACCGATCCTTGCTACGGTCGGTCGATTGAGCCAAGGCTCTGGGCTTGTGCACGAATATATGCACGTCAATCGAGTGCCCGGTCGACCGAGCCAGCCTTCGGTCGACCGGTCGGTTGACCGCAGGCAGCCCAAACCCAAATTTTTTAGGTTTAAACTCTAACTTGTTTAATCCATAAAATTCAATTAAGTCCCAATAAATTTCACAAAAATAAGTTCATGTTAATACTTTGAAGTACAAATATGTGAGATAAAAAATTAACATATATTACAAATATGTGAACTATTTTTGAGGTAAAGAAATTAAAGCTTAAACCAAAAACTGTATTTTTCAAATATCAAACTTTGAGTTGAAAATCTAATTTCTCTAAAACTTATATAGATACAAATGTTAGCCTAGAGGCCTTTCACTTTAGTTTTGATGATGACTAACTTATGAAAGTTAGTTTACTAATGATCTTGTGTTTATATAGTTCAGTTATTGATCAAGATGTTAGTAGGTATTTAGCTTCAACAAAGGAGTTTTGGAGCTAACTCATGTAGATTCAAGTGCTCGCGCGTCAAGGTCGCATCTAGAACTCATATGGAGTCAAGCTCGTTGGATCGTGTATGGATCGAGTCGGCTTGGAGAAAAAGTTCTACAAGAAGACTTCGTTTGTGTTTAGTTTAGTTGTATTTAGATCTTGTGTAAAGATAGATAGTGTTGATATGCTCAAGTTCATACACACACACAAGTTCAATATGTTTGGTTTTCAGATTAACTGGTTTTTGGATTTCAAATACATATATATGGTTTTCATGAATAGACATAATCAAAATAAGTTACATGGTTTAATGTATGTTAGAGTTCATTTATATACATATATGCTTCATATATTTAGAAAAAACTTATTTTGATAATCCTATCCATGTTTTTAGAAGTTTGTAATTAAAAACATATTTTTGAATTTCATGTCAAAGACATAGGTATATCAATTACATGTGTATTGGATTCTATCCATACACAATATGCTTCAAAAGAGTTTAAATATCATATTTTTGCATTTATGCAAGTTTTAGAGAAAACGGACTTTCATTTCAAAATCCAAGTTTCAAAAAAAACGATTTCTGTTTAAAGCCAAATATTTTATATCACAAAAATAGTTCAAATAGTTTGCAATATGGGTTGATTTTTGGTCATACATATTTGTTATTCAATCTTACAAGAACTTATTTTTGTAGAATTTATATGAATTTATGGGATTTTATAGATGTTATATAAACCAAGTTTTAAGTCCCAAATTATCAGCCAGATCCTGCTGGCGGTCGACAGGACGGTCGACCGGACTAGAGGTTGGCCAACCGGTCGGTCGACTGATGTGCACAAGAGACGTGCACAGACCAGTCAAGTAGGCCGGTCGACCGCGCGGTCGACCGACTGAAAGTACCCCACTCTTGGGTACTGCCGGTCGACCGACAGGCTTGGCCAGGTCGACCGGGCGGTCGACCTGAGGCACAATGGTCAGAAATATGACCGCTCAGCCGGTCGACAGGCCGGTCGAGCGGAAGGGTAATCTGGGCTTTTCTGCTGCCAACGACTATATTCTTTGATAGGATATAAATATACAATCTCTTAGGCTATTTTCTATAATTTTTTAGAGAGCTATTTTCCCATCTATTCAAGAGTTTATAGTAAGTTTTTAAAGAGTTTTTGTGCCAAAATGATTTATTTTTATTTTGTTTTCAAGGGTTGGAAAAATCAAAGAAAAATAGAGTCTTTGGGAAATTGGTTTTTGGATCTTTATTCTTATCTTTATCTAGTATTTTTCCCAAATATTTTCTTTCTAATTTTTTTTAAACACCTTGTTTTATCACACTTCAGCTATCATCTCTATCCTATCTATAGGATCTTATTTTGTGGGAAATATTGTTTGTGGTCTATGTGATCACCAGGAGTTGTTTGTGGTCTATTGTGATCACCAGGTTGTAATCTTTCCTTTGCTTTGGCTTTGTGCATATCCCTCTAGTGTAGAGGTGGTTGTTCATTGGGTTTGTGGCTATCCCTCTTATGTGGAGGTGATTGAGGTTAGAGTTTAGATTTGTGCCTTTCTCCCTCTTGTGTAGAGGTGATTATTGTTTTGGCTTTGTGCTCATCCCTCTTGTGTAGAGCTGATTGAGTTTTGGCTTTGTGCCTTACCTTTTGTGTAGAGGTGGTTATGTTAGAGAGAGGAGTTATATATGTTGGCCCAAAAGCCCATCACTCGAGTTTTGATGATTATTAACTTATGTAGTTATAGTTTACTAATGATCTTGTGTTTATATAGTTTCAGTTATTGATCAAGATCTTAGTAGGTGTTTGGCTTCAACAAAGGAGTTTAGGAGCTAACACATGTAGATTCAAGAGCTCGCGCGTCAAGATCGCATCTAGCACTCGGTTGGAGTCAAGCTTATTGGATTGCGTTTCGATCGAGTCGACTTGGAGAAGGAGTTCTACAAGAAGACTTTGGTTTGTGTTTAGTTTAGTTTAGATCTTGTTTAAAGATAGATAGTGTTGATATGACCAAGTTCACATACACACAAGTTTCAATATGTTTGGTTTCTTCGTTTAACCGGTTTTGGATTTCATGCCAAATTTATAGATATACATCTTACATATGTATTGTATTCTAGCCATACACTCTATGCTTCAAATATAGTTTAAATATCTTGTTTTTATATCAAATACAAGTTTTGGAGAAAACAGTTTTTTATTTCAAAAATCCAAGTTTTGAAAAATACGATTTTTGTGTTTAAGTCTAATTTCTCTATCACAAAAATAGTTCAGATAGTTAGTAATATGTGTTGATTTTTGGTCACACATATTTGTTATTCAAATATCTTTCAAGAACTTATTTTTGTGTAATTTATGTGATTTTATCGGATTTATAGAAGTTAAGATACCTAAGTTTTAAGTCCCAAATTATCAGCCACTCCACTGGCGGTCGACCAGATCAGGGGTTGGTCGACCGATGTGCACGAGAAACGTGCACAGGCCAGCCAAGTAGGCCGGTCGCCGCACGGTCAACCGACTGAAAGCACCCAACTCTCGGGTGCGGCCGGTCGACCGGGCGGTCGACTGACAGGCTTGGCCCGGTCGATCGGGCGGTCGACCGAAGGCACAACGGTCAGAAAAATGACCATTGGTCGGCCGACCGGAAGGGCATTCTGGCTGTTTCCAGCTGCCAATGGCTAGTGTTTAAGAGAGGCTATAAATAAGCCATCTCTTGAGCTGATTTGAATAAGTGTTTGAGAGCTAATTTTTCTATCTTTCTCAGTGGTTTGGAGTAAGTTTAAAAGAGTTTTTGTGGTTAAAAGATTTATCTTTTTATTTATTTTCAAGAGTTGAAAAAATCAAGGAAAAATAGAGTATTTGAAAAATTGGTTTTGATCTTTATTTTTATCTTCTTCTAGTATTTTTCTTAAGTATTTTTCTTTGTGATTTGTTTTTCAAACACCTTGTTTTCTCACACTTGAGCTATCATCTCTATCCTATCTATAGGATCTTATTTTTGGTGAGAATATTGTTTGTGGTCTATTGTGATCACCAAGAGTTGTTTGTGGTCTATTGTGATCACCAAGTTGTAATCTTTTTTTTACTTTGGTTTTGTGCCTATCCCTCTAAATGTAGAGGAGGTTGTGCTTTGGGTTTGTGGCTATCCCTCTTTGTGTAGAGGTGATTGTGATTGTTGTTTGGATTTGTGCCTATCCCTCTTGTATAGAGGTGATTGTTATTTGGCTTAGTGCCTTATCCCTCTTGTGTGAGGTGATTGTTGTTTGGCTTTGTGCCCATCCCTCTTGTGTAGAGGTGATTGTTATTTTGGCTTTGTGCCTTGCCTCTTGAGTAGAGGTGATTGTGTAGGAGAGAGGTGTTGAGTACTCCTTAGTTTGCATTTCTAAATCTTTAGTAGAGGTTCCCTGCGTGGGAGGTCCTATGTGGACATAGTGGAAATCCTTCTGTGTGAAAGCAGAGACGTAGAGCAGTGGCTTGAACCTCGAAATATATCTTGTGTTTGCATTTGATCCACTATCTCTAACTCTATTTCTCTCTCTCTCTTATATCTTACATTGCTTTATCTTGTTCATATCATACATGCTTTGTATTGTTTGTGTGTGCCCATACTTGTGTTGAACGAAGAGGCTTCATATAGCACCTCAACTCTTATTTAGAGGAATTAAGAGGAGTTAGTCCAGAGCCCTTCACCTGAAATTCGGCTACACTCTTTGGTTACACATAGTGTGTTGCATTTAGTTTTTTAGTTCCACATCATTTTCATTGGATTAGCTAATACACCTATTCACCCCCTTTTAGGTGTATTTTCAATTGGTATCAGAGCCTACGCTCCTGATATTAGGTTTAACCACCTAGGAGTGAGATCTTGGATTGCTAATCTACATTTGTATTTGCAAATATATAGTCTATACACTCATGGATCATCTTGCCCCTCCCATGTTTGATGTTTCTAAAATCGATATATGAAAAATTAGAATGAGTGCTTATTTAAAAGCCCTAGGTTTGCAGGTCTATCTTGTCACTACCAAGAAAACCTATTTTGGTAATGTCAAGTACATTGAGCCTAATACACAAGCCCTAGATGCACTAAAGCATACACTTAGCAAAGATTATCTTTCTATGATTTCTCATTATGATTTCATTTTTGTAGTGTGGAACACATTGACCTCTCCCGGGCTTCAAACGTTAAAATATGTGGAGAAGGAATCTAGTGGAGATGAGTCCGAACAAACTTGCTACATGGTCCAGGGGAATAACTCCCTTGAGGTAAACTCGGATACTCAACTAGATGATAGTGTCAGTTCTTTAGGTGATGACCATATGGATGCCGATGTATTAAATGAAGAACTATCTATATTTTATGAAAACTTGCTAGAAAAATATAAACTTTTGAAAACAAAAAGTTTTGCATTAAAAGAAGAAAATAAAATTTTATTTTCAAAACTTGATTTAGTTTTGCAAGAGAGGGATGAGATTTCAAGTGAAAGGGACTCCTTGAAATCCCAACTTAACCTTGCCTTAAATGAACACAAATTTTAAAGAGTAAAAATAATTGTGATGATGTTTTGAAGAAAAATGAGACTTTGTCTTCAAAACTTGATTTTGTTCTAAAAGAGAATGAATCTTTGAAAAATAAAATTGCTTTAATTTCAAAGAAATTAGATTTAGTTTCAAATGAAAATAAATCTTTAAAAAATGATTTTTCTTCTCATGTTTGTCATATTTTTAGTGCTCCATCTTCTAGTGATAAACATGGTGCATGCTCCACTTCTTCTTCAAGTATTAATAATGATATATGTGTGTTGAAGAAATGTGCAGGTTGTTTGAGCTCCACTCTGAGCCAATGTGCTATGGATCACAAGAAATTAGAATTCATGTTTCGCAAGAAACATGCACCACGTATGCATGCACAGCAAACACGACATATGCTTGCTCATACACATAGCAGTATGTATGCTCATGTGTACACTTGTATAAATTGTGGGCGTAAGGGCCACCTTGCAAAGTTTTGTTATGATAGAATACATAATTCAAATTTTGCAAATAAGTTTGTTTGGGTTAGGAAAGAGGCTAACCCTTAAGGACCCAATAAGGTATGGGTACCAAAATTACTCCTATTTTATTTGATGTAGGTGTGGGCTCTAGCTTGACGTGAGAATAATGATGCCTTGATGGTGGATGTGTTCCGAGCTAAATGGTGACACTTTTGGATGCATCACTTTCAAGGATGTTTGGTGGGAGGACCACCATAGTTTGAAAATCTAGAGATTAGCCCTAATGATTTTGGTAACTATCTCTAACTCCCATTTTAGTTTACATGCTTTCATATTATTGATTTTTAGCATGTTTTGATTTTTCATGTTCATTATATTAGATGTAATGTAAATTAGACATGTGATATACATAGATAATCATTTGAGATACAACCATATTCATATGGATTCACATTTTTGTGTTCTTACTATAGTTTAGCTATTGTGTATATCCTAATTTAAAACATGGGCATTTAATATAATGATCATATTGGTTTATGTTTTCTTTTATGCTTCATGTTTTGATTACATGTTTAGATGTAATTTTCATTAAAACTCGTGTTTATAACAACTAGTGAGCCACATTTGATTATTATATGTTTGTACTCTATTGCTCAATTGTACCCATTAGATTTACTTGTATAGCCTAGTTTTGATGATCTCGCATTTTAACTTATATTCCCTATTTTTGTACATGTTTTCATAAATATATGTTTAGCTTCATGTATATGTTAATTTTGTCTAAAACTAATAAATATACATATATACCCTTGAGTTACTTGCCTTCATGTAAATTTCTTTACGGACTCTTTTGTGTTTGGGATATGTATGTATAATGTTAGTTTCTACAAAACATACACATACCATGAAACTTATTTTGTTTTGATGATTTCTTATTTTTTGATAAAAGGAATTTCATATGAGTTTCATTGCTTATTTTCATGATTTTGTTGATTACATGTCTTTTTACACTCAATATTTGGTGTTTACTCATGATTTTTTGTTTCATGAGGTTATATGAGCTTTTTTGATATTTGAGTGTCGATGATCGTGTGATTTTCATGTTTTCATGAATTCATTCATGTTTTACTCCTTACTTGAAGGACTTCGTACTAGTTTATAAAATTATCATAAAACTAGTTGCGTTATTCTTCTTGTTGGTAGTGATTTTCAAACTTGTTAAACTATTTTGAAATCTTATTTTTGAAAACCCTACCTTCCAAGGAGGATGGATGGGCGACCATGCCTTATATACTCAAATTGAAAATCTATTTAGCATGTGCATGAATAGGGTAGTAATTATGAGTTATACACATGATCTTCATGTTATTCTATTTTTTTATACTCATATGTGTTTTCTATATATGTATACTTTAAATTTCAAATAGTATCAATTTCAATTGGTATATCCATTTTTATACATATATATAATTTGATTGTGCCTATATATTTCAAATGGTATTAAAAATTTCTTAAGTATGAGATATACATGATTTTTAAAATGAAAAATTCATTTTGTATACTCATGATTTTTTGCTAAGCTTGATTTAGTCCTTAATGTCAATTATTTTTCAATTGGTATTTTATACAAGCTTATGCATTATTTTTATTAGTATTTTATAAAAGGGGAGAAAATTTCGTATTTTATCTTTCAATCGGTTTTATTTTCAATTGGTATCTTACTCTCATTCTTTATGATAAAAAATACTTTATTTTGGTATATGCTAGCATTTTCATTATTGGTTTCAATAATTTTAAATTGGTATTATTCTCAATTTGGTATCCTTATTGTAAAATGGGTGTGTTTACCCAAAAATTTAGTTTTTACTTTCAATTGGTATCAAAATTTACAATATATTTCAATTGGTATCAAAAACGTACATTGTTTCATTTTCAATTGGTATCAAAAATTTACAAGATATTTTCAATTGGTATCAAAAACATAAAATGTTTCACTTTCATTGACATCAAAATTGATTTTGTTGACTTCAAGAAAATTTCAAAATTTGTTTTAAAGTGGTTTCATAATGTTTTGATATACATTGCTTATATGTAAGGGAAGCTTAACATCTTCTCTATATATAAATTTATATTGATTGTATCTTGTTGGCCCAAAGGCCTTCCACTCTAGTTTTGATGATGATTAACTCATGTAGTTATGTGTACTAATAATCTTTCAATGTTTAAGTTTCAGATATTTAACCAAGATATTAGTTGGTGTTTAGCTTCAACAAGATGATTTGGAAGCTTGCACATGTTGATTCAAGAGCCCGCGCATCAAAGATATATATAGCACTTGCCCGGTGAATCAAGAGTTTTTGGATCGAGCCGACTTGGAGATTGCGCTCTAGCTTGGAGTTTGCGCTCTACAAGTAGACTTAGGTATCCATAGTTTTAGTTTGGGTTTAGATCCTAATTGTAAAGATTAGTATAGTATGATAAGCTCAAGTTCACAACACACACGTTTCATATTGGTTTTCGGTTTTTGGTTTAACCGATCTTGGTTTACATGAATAAGAGTTTATATCAAAACAAGTTTACATGGTTTATGTATATTAGATTTGTTCTATATACATGCATGCTTCAATTGTTTAAACAAACTTAGTTTGATAATCTACTTCATGAGTTTTATATTTTGATATTTATAACAAAACATATTTTTGGACTTAATGACAAAAATCATGATATATACATGTTTCATGTATATTGGATTTCTATCCATATGCATCATGCCTCAAAATGTTTAAATATCATAGTTTTGTATTATGGATGAGTTTTGGACAAAAGGTATTCTCTATTCATGATTCCAAGTTTTAGAAAATACAAGATTTGGTTTTTGGTAAAAATAATATGCTACAAAAATAGTTCATGTTGATTGATATTTGAGCTAAACTTTTTATCACAAGTTTATATATCAATGCAAAATGCAAAAATTATTTTTGGGGATTTTTACAAGAGTTAAAAGATTTATTGGAATATTTTTTTTTACCTCAGTTTTCTGACCTATTTGCTGCCTGCCTGGCAAGGTCGGTCGACCGCACGGTCGACCGCACCAAGTAGCCAGTCGACCGGGCGGTCGACCGACGTGCACAGAAATGTGCACGCTGGCTACAGCCTTGGCCGGTCGACCGAGCGGTCGACCGACTGAGAGCAGTCTGCTCTCGGTTTGTTTGGGTCGACCGGGCGGTCGACCGGGTGTTGCAACGTTCAAAAATTTGAACGTTGGGCGGTCGACCGGCCGGTCGACCGACAGGCTATTTCTGGCCGTTTGAACTGTCAACGGCTAGTTTCCTAAATGGGCTATAAATACCCCATTTGCAAGAGTTTTTCTCCAAGGTTTTTGGTGCGAATTTTTTCATACTCTCTGGTGTTTTGCTGCAATTAAAAGAAGTTTTTGAACTCATATTGAACAATCTATTTTGAGGTTTTTGCTAGGGTTTGGAAAATCAAAGAAGAGGTTTTTGGGAAAAGCTTTGATTGAACTTCACCATCTTGATTTTTATTGTTTTCCTAAGGATTTTTCTTTGTGATTTTGATTTCCATTCCATTGGTTTTCTCCACACTTGAGCTAAAATCTACTATCTTCTCTATAGGATTTTGTGTGGGAAAAAGAGATTGTTTTGTGGTTGTTGTTTGAAACCACTAAGTTGTAAACCCAATTCTTGCTTTGTGCCATTTCCCTCATTATGTTGAGGAGGTTGTGCAACTTGGGTTGTGAGGTGTTTTGTGTAAGCTTGGTGCTAATCCCTCAAGTTGTGAGGTGATTGTTTGTTGGATTGGAGGAGTGCCTCAAGGAGGAGGTTGTGTTTGTAAGGAAGGGAGTTGGGAACTCCTTGTAATTGTGATTGCCCCAAATCCTCAGTGGAGGTTCCCTTTGTGGGAGTCCTTTGTGGACAAGCTAGTGGATTGAAAATCCTTCGTGTGTCGAAGGCGGGGATGTAGAGCTGGGTGCTCGAACCTCGGAACATATCTCTTTGTTTGCGCTTGATCCATTGACTCTTGCTCTCTCTCTTTACTTTGTGCAAATTGTTATATCTTGTACTTGCTTGTGTGTGCATCATTATAGTAATTGCAATTAGTTTTTAAATTCCGCATTAAGTTCACTAGATTAGCATCGTCACCTATTCACCCCCCCTCTAGGTGACTTTTCAATTGGTATCAGAGCTAGTGCTCCTGATATTTAGGTTTAACCACCTAGGAGTGAGATCTTGGTTTGCTAATCTTCATTTGCATTTTCATTTTCACACATATTAGTTTGCACTTATGGCTAGCCCTCCTATGTTTGATCATTTTAGACTTGATGCTTGGAAGGCTAATATGACTAAACATTTAAAAGACCTAGGACATCTAGTTTATCAAGCCATTCCCTCCCTAATAGTAGCAAGCATAAGAAGGCCAATGCATTAGCACTTAGGGCACTTAAAGCATCTCTAAATGAACATTTATTACATGTTTTTGATCATTATGATTCGGCTTTTGCAGTTTGGAGCATCTTGACTTCTCCCGAGCTTCCAAGGATTGTCAACAAGATGAGGAGATCTAAGAGAGAAAAGTCCGAAGAGTAATGCCTCATGGTCCAAGGGAAGAACTCCCTTGAGGTACAATCGGATTCTCAAATAGAGGATAGCTCTAGTTCCTATTGTCATGGATGTTTTGAAGTTCAAACTTTGAATATGGAACTTGTTCAAAAGCTTGAGAATTTGTTAGAAGAACATGATTTGTTGAAAGATGATAATCTTGTTTTGAAAAATGAATTAAAAGATTTATGTTCTAATTTTGAATTGATGTTGCAAGAGAAGGAAGAGATTGCAAGTGAATGTGACTCACTTAAATCTCAACTCGAACTTGCTTTAAAGGAAAATGAATTTTTGAAAAACAAAAATGATTGTGATGATGTTGTAAAGCACAATGAGATTTTATCTTCAAAATTGGATTTTACTTTTAAAGAAAATCTCACTTTGAAAAATGATATTGATGCAATTACAAAAGAATTGGATTTGGTTTTGATTAAAAATAAATCTTTACAAAATGAGATTGATATTCATGTTTGTCATGCTAGTGTAGCTTCTTGTTCTAGTACACCTATTGCATGCTCCACTTTATCTTCTAGAATTGAAAATGATATTAATAATTTGAAGAAAAGTGTTGAATGTTTGGGCTCCACTTTGAGCCATTATGCCATGAACCACACTCGTTTGGAATCCTTGATTCGCAAGAAACAAGTTCCAACTATGCATGGACACCCATCACGGCATACACATGCTTTTCATGATCATCACCATCATATGTATGCTCACGTGTACACATGTACACACTGTGGTCGAAAAGGCCACCTTGTTAGATTTTGTTATGATCGCATTTATCATGAAAATTTAGCAACTAATTTTGTTTGGGTTAGAAAAGACACTAACCCCCGTGGACCCACAAAGAAATGGGTACCAAAGACCACCTCTATACTTTTTGATGTAGGAGGGAGCTCTCGCAAAACGTGAGAGTGTTGGTGCCTTGGAGTGGATGCGTTCCGTGCCTAAAGAGAACCATTTGGATGCTTCACTCTCAAGGAGAATTGGTGGGAGGACCACCGGGTTTTGGAGACTTGGAAAGTTGCCTCTTCGGTTTTGGTAACAATCCCTTACTCCATTTAGTGTTTACATGCTTTCTATGATCATCTTTTATAGCATGTTGTGTTTTGTTGTTCATTATGCTTTGTGCCATGTTCATTAGATTAAGGTTGTACATGTTTAGCCACTTGTGCACCCATGCTTCATATGGATCTATATTTAGTGCCTCACCTTGTTTAGACTAACATGTATGCTCTAGATCTAATGCACATGCATTTGCATAATGATCATATGATGTTCTATAACTTTCGTTTTAATGACTCATGTTTTGAATAGTATGTTTATTGCAATACATGTTTTGAAATTTGAAATCACCATTGTTTATATGAATCCATATTTTGTGTTTTCACAATTGTTTTGATGTATATCATAATCTTTATAGCATGTGAATTTACATAATGATCATTTTTAGAATATCATTGATTTATGACTCGTTTTATGCTTTATGATTTGAATATATGCTTAGATGTTAGTTTTCATTAAAACTAGGATTTATAATTGTACATAGAATGGGCCACAAGTAAATCTTTATATGTTTGTGCTTGAATGCCTAGTTGTACCCATTAGATGTTCTAGTATAGTCTAGTTTTGATGATTCATGCATTCAAACATGTATTCCTATTTTTGATGTGTTTTCTATGATAAAGTGTTTTCACTTCATGTATATGTCTATTTTGCCAAACCTTAAGATATACATGTATGCCCCTTGAGTCATTTGCTTTTCATGCAAATCTATATTTTGGACTCAATTGTGTTTAGGGATATGTATGTATACTTTTATTTTGTCAAAACATACATATACCTTGGAGTTTATATTGTTATGATGATTTTCATATCTTTGAGGAAATTTCCTTTAGTAATGAAGATTTAGTTTTTCATGTGTTCATATTTTAAAAGAATTTCATAATGAGCTTGATTGTCAATTTCCATGATTATGAGGTTTCACATTATACTTGTACACTCACTTTATTAGTTTACTCATGTTTTGTTTTCATGAGACTTTGACTTGGGCTTTATAGATTTGAGTGTTTAGTGATCATGTGATTTTCATGTTTCATGAAAAATATTTTCATGTTATTCCTTACTTAAAGGATTTCGTACTAGTTTACCCTCCATTTAACTAGTTGCGATATTCTTCAATTTGGTAGAGATTTTCAAACTAACTATATTTCTAAATCTATTTTTGAAAACCCCTACCATCAATGGGCGGTTGGATGGGAGATCATGTTCATGTATGCTTTATGTTGAAAATCATTTAAAACTTGAATCATGAAATGGGTGGTAGTTGATATGAGTCATACACTTGATCTTATTGTTGTTTCAATTGGTATCATTGAATTCTTTCAATTGGTATCAATCTTGACATCCTTTTGTATACTCATATATGTTTTGTTTTATATATGTATGCTTACACTTCATATAGTATCAATTTCAATTGGTATCTATTTCTTACATACATATATAGATGATTTATTTGTGCTTATTATATCCCTATATCTTGAAGCACAAATTTGTTTATGATAAGCTTGATTTTTTTTAATGACCATCATTTTCAATTGATTCAATTTTCAATTGGTATCTTTATACAAGCATTATCATTATCTTACTTATGCTAAGCTTGAGCTTTAACATTATTTCAATTGACTTAGTTTTCAATTGGTATTTAGTTTACCATTGGTTTTGTTTCCCACTCCCTAACTTTATAATGAAAAATGATTAAAGAATGATTATTGTTTTTTAATTGGTTTCATTTGCTTATAAAGATAAATATCTTCAATTGGTATCTAGATGCATTTGTTTACTCAAAATGGTATCATTGTGTTTTTCAATTGGTATCATGTGTTTTATTTTCAATATGTTTTAATTTCAATTGGTATCATATTTGTTTTCAATGCCCTTCTTACTTTCAATTGGTAATTGGTAGGCATTTCTTAAATGTTTTATGTTCACTTTCTTTTGGTATCATAATGCACTTCAATGACACATTTTTTAATTGGTATCATTTTTGGTGTCACCCCTTGAAGTAGTTTATTGATTCTTTGTTTCATATATTTAGGGGGAGAAGAATTCATATCTATTTTGTTTTTACCCCTTTGTTGATGATTGACAAAAAGGGGGAGAAGAATTTGGAGTTGATATGCATGAGTTTTCAGTTTTATGTTCATTTCATCTCCATTGGTATCAAGAGCATCATGAGTTTTGTTTTTATTAATATCCATTGGTATCAAGAGCATTATGAGTTTTGTTTTTATTAGTATCAAGAGTTTTGTTTGGCAAGTTATTTGTTTTGTTTTAATTGGAATCAAGAGCATGTTTCATATGCATATTCATTTTATGTCAAGAACCTGCATATTCAAGAACCTTGTTTATATGCATCTTATTGTTTGTTTATTCCTATGCATGAGTTAAGGGGGAGCTTCTTTGAAGCTTTACTTTAATCCATGCATATATAACTCCATGAGTTTTGTCATCATCAAAAAGGGGGAGATTGTTGGCTCAAAGGCCTTCCACTCTAGTTTTGATGATGATTAACTCATGTAGTTATGTGTACTAATAATCTTGCAATGTTTAAGTTTCAGATATTTAACCAAGATATTAGTTGGTGTTTAGCTTCAACAAGATGATTTGGAAGCTTGCACATGTTGATTCAAGAGCCCGCGCATCAAAGATATATATAGCACTTGCCCGGTGAATCAAGAGTTTTTGGATCGAGCCGACTTGGAGATTGCGCTCTAGCTTGGAGTTTGCGCTCTACAAGTAGACTTAGGTATCCATAGTTTTAGTTTGGGTTTAGATCCTAATTGTAAAGATTAGTATAGTATGATAAGCTCAAGTTCACAACACACACGTTTCATATTGGTTTTCGGTTTTTGGTTTAACCGATCTTGGTTTACATGAATAAGAGTTTATATCAAAACAAGTTTACATGGTTTATGTATATTAGATTTGTTCTATATACATGCATGCTTCAATTGTTTAAACAAACTTAGTTTGATAATCTACTTCATGAGTTTTATATTTTGATATTTATAACAAAACATATTTTGGACTTAATGACAAAAATCATGATATATACATGTTTCATGTATATTGGATTTCTATCCATATGCATCATGCTTCAAAATGTTTAAATATCATAGTTTTGTATTATGGATGAGTTTTGGACAAAAGGTATTCTCTATTCAAGATTCCAAGTTTTAGAAAATACAAGATTTGGTTTTTGGTAAAAATAATATGCTACAAAAATAGTTCATGTTGATTGATATTTGAGCTAAACTTTTTATCACAAGTTTATATATCAATGCAAAATGCAAAAACTATTTTTGGGGATTTTTACAAGAGTTAAAAGATTTATTGGAATATTTTTTTACCTCAGTTTTCTGACCTATTTGCTGCCTGCCAGGCAAGGTCGGTCGACCGCACGGTCGACCGCACCAAGTAGCCAGTCGACCGGGCGATCGACCGACGTGCACAGAAACGTGCACGCTGGCTACAGCCTTGGCCGGTCGACCGAGCGGTCGACCGACTGAGAGCAGTCTGCTCTCGGTTTGTTTGGGTCGACCGGGCGGTCGACCGGGTGTTGCAACGTTCAAAAATTTGAACGTTGGGCGGTCGACCGGCCGGTCGACCGACAGGCTATTTCTGGCCGTTTGAACTGTCAACGGCTAGTTTCCTAAATGAGCTATAAATACCCCATTTGCAAGAGTTTTTCTCCAAGGTTTTTGGTGCGAATTTTTTCATACTCTCTGGTGTTTTTGCTGCAATTAAAAGAAGTTTTTGAACTCATATTGAACAATCTATTTTGAGGTTTTTGCTAGGGTTTGGAAAATCAAAGAAGAGGTTTTTGGGAAAAGCTTTTGATTGAACTTCACCATCTTGATTTTTATTGTTTTCCAAGGATTTTTCTTTGTGATTTTGATTTCCATTCCATTAGTTTTCTCCACACTTGAGCTAAAATCTACTATCTTCTCTATAGGATTTTGTGTGGGAAAAGAGATTATTTTGTGGTTGTTGTTTGAAACCACTAAGTTGTAAACCCAATTCTTGCTTTGTGCCATTTCCCTCATTGTGTTGAGGAGGTTGTGCAACTTGGGTTGTGAGGTGTTTTGTGTAAGCTTGGTGCTAATCCCTCAAGTTGTGAGGTGATTGTTTGTTGGATTGGAGGAGTGCCTCAAGGAGGAGGTTGTGTTTGTAAGGAAGGGAGTTAGGAACTCCTTGTAATTGTGATTGCCCCAAATCCTCAGTGGAGGTTCCCTTTGTGGGAGTCCTTTGTGGACAAGCTAGTGGATTGAAAATCCTTCGTGTGTCGAAGGCGGAGATGTAGAGCTGGGTGCTCGAACCTCGGAACATATCTCTTTGTTTGCGCTTGATCCATTGACTCTTGCTCTCTCTCTCTCTTTACTTTGTGCAAATTGTTATATCTTGTACTTGCTTGTGTGTGCATCATTATAGTAATTGCAATTAGTTTTTAAATTTCGCATTAAGTTCACTAGATTAGCATCGTCACCTATTCACCCCCCCTCTAGGTGACTTTTCATATCTCACATTGAGGAGCTTGACCTCTCTTCTTCATATGATACACGTGTGTAGGGGGAGCTTAACATCTCTGCTTATGTATTATATATTATGCTTTATGTGAGTGAGGGTCTAGTCATCTCTTCTTCATTTAATGCATATATGCAGGGGGCGCTAACTTTACGTCTCTCCTCTTCATGAATGTATATCACATATATATCTTTATTGCTTGTTTTTCGTTCACCCCTTTGTTGATGAATTGACAAAAAGGAGCAGAAAAATTTAGAGAGTTTTATATGCATGTCTATCTTGTTTATGCATATATGTTGTGTTTAGTTTATGTACTTCAATGAATATCTTTATTATATGAGTTAAGGGGGGATCTTCTATGAAGCTTAACTTTAATCCACGCATATATAACTCCATGAGTTTTATCATCATCAAAAAGGGGGAGATGTTGGCCCAAAGGCCTATCACTCTAGTATTGATGATGATTAACTCATGTAGTTATAGTTTACTAATGATCTTGTATTTATATAGTTTTAGTTATTGATTAAGATCTTAGTAGGTGTTTGGCTTCAACAATGGAGTTTTGAAGCTAACACATATAAATTCAAGAGCTCGCACGTCAAGATCGCATTTAGCACTCGGTTAGAGTCAAACTAGTTGGATCGCGTTTGGATCGAGTCGACTTGGAGAAGAAGTTCTACAAGAAGACTTCGGTTTGTATTTAATTTAGTTTAGATCTTGTTTAAAGATAGATAGTGTTGATATGCTCAAGTTCACATACACACACAAGTTTCAATATGTTTGGTTTTTTTCATTTAACCGGTTTTGGATTTCATGTCAAAATTGAAAAACACCTAGAGGGGGGGTGAATAGGTGTAAGTGCTAATCTAAGAAACTAAATGCAAACTAAGTGCGCTAAATGCGGAAGCTAATGCAAATTATGCACAAACTAATACAATACAACAAGTGTAGCCGAATTCCCCTTGCGAGGCTCTGGACTAACTCCCCTTGATTCCCTTGAAATGGGTTGAGGTGCTATGTGAAGCTCTTGTTGGATGAGTATAAGTTAGGCACACACACACAAGCAATCCAAGCAATATAAAATACACACGATCAAGCCAAGCATATAAGAATGAATAGCAATATAAATAAATGCAAGGCAATATGAATTATGCACAACACAAGCAAATATGATATGATATGAATATGATGCTTTGCACAAATATAAGAGAGAGAGTTAGAGAGACAATGGATCAAAACGCAAACACCAAGATTTGTTTCGAGGTTCGAGCACCTTGCTCTACATCTCCGCCTACACCACCGTGTAGGATTTCCACTATCTCAACTCCCACCGAGGGAACCTCTACCGAAGAGGATTTCTTACAACCCAAGGAGTACCGAACTCCTCTCTCAATACAAACCACAACACCTCACACTAGAGGTGTCAACCAACAACCACACCTCTACCTAAGAGGCTTACAAACACAATCCCAATCACCTCACACTTGAGGGATCCAAACCAATACCACTCCGATCACCTCTACCGAAGAGGGATTCACAAATAAAAGGAGGGTTACAACACAAGAGGTTTACAACAACAACCTCAAACACTTTCTTTCTTTTTCTCTTTTCTTTTTCCACAAAAACAAGATCCTAATAGTTTAGGATAGATGATATAGCTCAAGTGTGGAAACAAGGTGTTTTTGGAAACCAGCAACAAAGAAAAACTATTTGGGAAATCACTTGTAAATGTTAGAAAATGAAAACAAAACAATCTCCCAAAACCCTAGCTTTCTTTGATTTTCCAAAAACCCAAAAAAAAACAAATAAGATGAAATCTTTTTGACTTAAAAACTCTTTAAAAACTCTTTTAAACTCTTCAGAAAACTGAAAATTTTTAGCTCAAAAATTCTTGTTCAAAACAATGGAGAAATGGGGTATATATAGCCCCTAGGAAAAAACTAGCCGTTAGGCTGATGTGGCAGTCTGACCAACTGCCGGTCGACCGGCCCGGTCGACCGCCAACGGTCAAAAATGTGACCGTTGGGCAGCAGCGGTCGACCGGTCCGGTCGACCGAAAATTCCCGAGAGCAGAGCTCTCAACCCGGTCGACCGGTCCGGTCGACCGTCCACTGTGCCTAACAGACGTGCACGTCTGTGCACATCGGTCGACCGCCCGGTCGACCGGCCCTTGGTGCGGTCGACCGGTCCGGTCGACCGTACTGGCCTGGCAGGCACAGTGCAGAACTGCACAGATACGGGATTTGAAAATAGGTCTTTTCACTCAATAAAAATCCCATAAATTCACAGTAAATCCACTAAATAGTTTTAATCACAATAAAAACTGTTTTTCTAAAAATATGTTTTTCTAAAACTTGTTTTATCATTTTATGTTAAAACATAAACATGTGATAAAAATTTCAAGACAATATATCAACATATCAATTCATTTTTGTGTCTTGCCAATTTTATCAAAAACAAAACCTTGTATTTTGTCAAACTTGATTTTTCCAAAACATGAATAGGGATATCAAAATAAGTTTGTTTACCAAGTTAAAGCATGAATGTATAAATAGAAAACATCTACTATACATATAACATATGTAAACTTGTTTTGATCAACTATTCATAAAAACCAAATATCAAATCATAAACCGTGTGTGTTTTGTGTTCACTTGAGCATATCAACTAAACTAAGCTTTACAAATATGGATCTAAAACACAAACTCTAAACTAGATACCTAAGTCTTCTTGACGATCTTCATCTTCAAGTAGACTCGGTCCAAACTCCGTGATTCTCCAAGTGCAAAGGTATGATCTTTAAGCTTTGGCACCGGAATCATCATGAAAAGCTTCTAATCATCTTGTTGAAGCTAATCACCAACCTAATATCCTGTTAATGATCTGAAACTTAGAAACACAAGAATATTAGTAAACATAACTACATGAGTGTTGATCATCATCAAAACTAGAGTGGAAGGCCATTGGGCCAACAATCTCCCCCTTTTTGATGATGACAAAACTCATGGAGTTATATATGCATGGATTAAAGATAAGCTTCAAAGAAGCTCCCCCTTAACTCATGCATAAACAAATAAACAATAATATGCAATGCATGACAATGCATATAAACATGGTGCTCTAGATACCAATGGAATATTCAACATAAAATATGCTCTAGATACCAATTACAAAGCAAACTCTATAAATCAATCAAACTTACTATTCTTGAGATTAAAACATAATATATGCATATAAAACATAAGCATGCATATAAAACTCAAATACTTAAATACTTCTCCCCTTTTTGTCAATCATCAACAAAGGGGTAAACAATCAAAACCATAGATAAAATGAGGGGTAAAAATCTTTCTTCCCCTTTTTGTCAATCAAAACAATGCAAACAATGTTCTCCCCTTTTTGTCTAAAACAAAAAACAAAATCAATAAGGGGTGACTACAAACATGATATCAATTAAAAAATATGTCAATGAAGCATCTTGATACCAATAAATAAGAATCAATATATGTTATATGCTATATACATTCATGAAGAGGAAGACGCTAAGTTAGCTTCCCTACACATATGCATTACATGAAGAAGGGATGACAAGCCCTAACTCACATAACACATATTATGTAATGCATAAGAGGAGATGTGAAGCTCCCCCTACACACGTATATCATATAAAGAAAAGTTGTCAAGCTCCTCAATTTATAATATACTCAACATGAATCTATATGTAAGAGAGATTTAAGCTCTCCTTGCATATAGGAAATACAAATCAAAACTTTGAATATTTTCTTTAAACAAAAATTTTGAAAATACCAATTGTAATTAAACATAAGTCTTGAATTCTTAAACATGAATCTTGAAACCAAAACAAATTTTGAATTTCTTAAATATGATACCAATTGTAAATATTTTACCAATTGAAAAGATTTTACATAGAAACATTGATACCAATTGTAAGAATTGTTCATATAAACAACTTTTAATCATAAAGAGTGGGAGTACAAATACCAATTGAAATACAAAATCAAATTTTCTCCCCCTTTATGAAATACAAACTAAAATATGCATAGTCTTGATACCAATTTAAAAGTAATCAATTGAAACAAAATTGAAACTCAAGCACTAGCATAAACACAAACATATATATGTATGAAAGATAGATACCAATAGAACTTGATATACTTAGAATTTAAAGCATACATACATACAAAACATATATGAGTATACAAGAAGATCAAAATGATACCAATTGAAAGAGTTCAATGATACCAATTGACATAACAATAAGTTCAAGTGTATACATCATATTATCTACCACCCAATCATAATTCAAGTTTTAAAGATTTTCAATTTAGGGCATACATGAACATGATCTCCCATCCTACCGCCCTTAGAAGGTAGGGGTTTTCAAAGATAGATTTGAAAATGTAGTTTTGTTTGAAAATCACTACCAAAATGAAGAACGCCGCAACTAGTTAAATGAAAATTTGTTAACTAGCACGAAATCCTTCAAGAAAGGAATAAAACAAAATTGAAATTCACATGATAATCATCACTCTAACCAATAAAGCATAACTCATGAGAAACAAAATATGAGCAATAGATATGAGTGTACAAATAATATGTGAAGATCATAATCATGAAAAATATTTCATTGAGCTCAATTATTCCTTAAAACATAATTCTATCAAAAACATGAAAAATCATATAAAACTCCTTATTTAATCTTCAAGGCATATGTATGTCTAATACAAGCTAAAATATACATACATATCCAAAACTCAACGAGTCCACTAAATGTATATTCATGAAGGCACGTGGCTCAAAAAGATGTATATGTATAAGATTAGTTTGAACTAGATAGACATATACATGAAGTTAAACATAAATACATGAAACATGAAAATCTACATCTTTACTAAAAGCAATTTTCATTTCAAGGTATATGTATGTCTTGTCCAACATGAAGTATACATACATATCCCTAAACACAATTGAGTCTATAAATAGATTTGCATGAAAGGCAAATGACTCAAGGGGTATACATGTATATCTTAAAGTTTGGCAATACGAACATATACATGAAGTGAAACACACAATCATAAAACAAATTCAAAAATGGAATACAAGTTTGAAATGTATGAATCATCAAAACTAGACTATACTAGCACATCTAATGGGTTCAAATAAGCGTTCAAGCTCATACATATATAGATTTATTTGTGGCCCACTATATGTACAAGTATAATTCCTAGTATTAATGAAAACTAACATCTAAACAAGTAACCTTAACATGAAGCATCAAAACACAATATAAAAGTCATCATGATAAAACTAAAACATGATTACTATGTAAATTCATATGTATTAGATTCATGATGTACATTATAGCTTAAACAAAAGTGAGAACACTAAATATGGGTTCATATAAGCATATGTGTCTTAAATACTATACATGTATGTCAAAGATCTAATAAACATGGAATGAACATACTAATCCATAGACATCAAAAACATGCTATAATCATTAAAACATGGAAAGCATGTAAACAATAAATGGGAGTAAAGGATTGTTACCAAAACCGAAGAAGCAACTCTCCTTGTCTCCAAAACATGGTGGTCATCTCCACCAAATCTTCCCTTGAAAGTGATGCATCCATATGATTTCCTTTAAGTACGGAACGCATCCACTCCAAGGTGCTAACACTCTCACGTCATGTGAGAGCCCACACCTACATCAAAAATAATAGGAGGGGTGGTCTTTGGTACCCATATCTTCTTGGGTCCATGGGGGTTAGTACCTTCTCTAACCCAAACAAACTTCTTGGCTAAATTTTCTACATGTAAACGATCATAGCAAAATTTAGCAAGATGGCCTTTTCGGCCACAATGTGTACATGTGTACACATGAGCATACGTGTGAGGAGTGTGTCCGTGAGGAGCATGTGTATGCCGTGTAGGGTGTGCATGAACAAATGGAACTTGTTTCTTTCGAACCAAGGATTCCAACCGTGTATGGTTCTTAGCACATTGGCTCATAGTGGAGCCCAAACAATCTACTCTCTTCTTTAACAAACAAATATCATCATTGATCTTAGAAGAAGAGGTACATGCATTAGGTAGTCTAGATGATGAGGCTACACTAGCATGGCAAACATGAGCATCAATCTTTTTATGCAAAACCTCATTTTTCTTCAAACAAGCATTTAATTCATTTGAAATGGAAATAATTTTATTTTTTAAATCAATATTCTCTTTTAGAACAAAATCTACTTTTGAAGACAAATTTTCATTTTTCTTCAAAAGAACATGGCAATCATTTTATTTTTCAAAAAGTTATTTTCTTTAAGTGCAAGATCAAGTTGAGATTTTAATGAATCCCTTTCATTAGCAATCTCCTCTTTCTCTTGCAAAACAACATCAAGTCTAGCAATCAAATTTTTATTTTATTATTAATGCCTAGACTCTTCTTTTTCAACAAGTTATATTTTTCTATTAGTTTTTCACAAATAATAGATAGTTCTTCATTTAAAGCATGGGGATCAACAAAATCATTTGAAGAACTAGCACAATCATTACTATCTAGGTGGGATTCCGAATGTACCTCAAGGGAGTCATTCCCTTGGACCATGAAGCATTGTGGATCGGATTTTCCACTAGATTCCTCTTCTTGAATTTGAACTTGAAGCTCCGAGGTGGTGGTGGTTGTCAATTTGTTCCACACTGCAAAGGCGGAATCAAAGTTAGAAACACATAAGAGATAATCTTTAGGAAGAGTGCTTCTAATGGCCTCTAGGGCTTGTGCATTGGCCCCTATATGATTACCATCACCAAGATAACATCTCTTGGTGGCGGCAAGGAAGACATGCAAACCTAGGGTCTTTAGGTACATGGACATCCTATACTTTCAAACATCAACGTTGGAAGGGTCAAAGCTAGGAGGGGTCATGAAGTCCATGGTAAACTATATATGAATGTGCAAACAAGCAAATGTAAATGAGATTAGCAAGCAAATGGATCACTCCTAGGATGTTAAGCCTAAGTATCAGGAGCACTAGCTCTGATACCAATTGAAAAACACCTAGAGGGGGGGTGAATAGGTGTAAGTGCTAATCTAAGAAACTAAATGCAAACTAAGTGCGCTAAATGCGGAAGCTAATGCAAATTATGCACAAACTAATACAATACAACAAGTGTAGCCGAATTCCCCTTGCGAGGCTCTGGACTAACTCCCCTTGATTCCCCTTGAAATGGGTTGAGGTGCTATGTGAAGCTCTTGTTGGATGAGTATAAGTTAGGCACACACACACAAGCAATCCAAGCAATATAAAATACACACGATCAAGCCAAACATATAAGAATGAATAGCAATATAAATAAATGCAAGGCAATATGAATTATGCACAACACAAGCAAATATGATATGATATGAATATGATGCTTTGCACAAATATAAGAGAGAGAGTTAGAGAGACAATGGATCAAAACGCAAACACCAAGATTTGTTTCGAGGTTCGAGCACCTTGCTCTACATCCCCGCCTACACCACCGTGTAGGATTTCCACTATCTCAACTCCCACCGAGGGAACCTCTACCGAAGAGGATTTCTTACAACCCAAGGAGTACCGAACTCCTCTCTCAATACAAACCACAACACCTCACACTAGAGGTGTCAACCAACAACCACACCTCTACCTAAGAGGCTTACAAACACAATCCCAATCACCTCACACTTGAGGGATCCAAACCAATACCACTCCGATTACCTCTACCGAAGAGGGATTCACAAATAAAAGGAGGGTTACAACACAAGAGGTTTACAACAACAACCTCAAACACTTTCTTTCTTTTTCTCTTTTCTTTTTCCACAAAAACAAGATCCTAATAGTTTAGGATAGATGATATAGCTCAAGTGTGGAAACAAGGTGTTTTTGGAAACCAGCAACAAAGAAAAACTATTTGGGAAATCACTTGTAAATGTTAGAAAATGAAAAACAAAAACAATCTCCCAAAACCCTAGCTTTCTTTGATTTTCCAAAAAACCAAAAAAAAACAAATAAGATGAAATTTTTGACTAAAAACTCTTTTAAAAACTCTTTTAAACTCT
The DNA here is from genome assembly GCA_038442645.1 of Agave tequilana. NCBI lineage: Eukaryota > Viridiplantae > Streptophyta > Magnoliopsida > Asparagales > Asparagaceae > Agave > Agave tequilana. The sequence goes on along the minus strand of JAVJIF010012075.1, from coordinate 27,844 downwards.
TCAGAAAACTGAAAATTTTTAGCTCAAAAATTCTTGTTCAAAACAATGGAGAAATGGGGTATATATAGCCCCTAGGAAAAACTAGCCGTTAGGCTGATGTGGCAGTCTGACCAACTGCCGGTCGACCGGCCCGGTCGACCGCCAACGGTCAAAAATGTGACCGTTGGGCAGCAGCGGTCGACCGTCCGGTCGACCGAAAATTCCCGAGAGCAGAGCTCTCAACCCGGTCGACCGGTCCGGTCGACCGTCCACTGTGCCTAACAGACGTGCACGTCTGTGCACATCGGTCGACCGGCCCGGTCGACCGGCCCTTGGTGCGGTCGACCGGTCCGGTCGACCGTACTGGCCTGGCAGGCACAGTGCAGAACTGCACAGATACGGGATTTGAAAATAGGTCTTTTCACTCAATAAAAATCCCATAAATTCACAGTAAATCCACTAAATAGTTTTAATCACAATAAAAACTGTTTTTCTAAAAATATGTTTTTCTAAAACTTGTTTTATCATTTTATGTTAAAACATAAACATGTGATAAAAATTTCAAGACAATATATCAACATATCAATTCATTTTTGTGTCTTGCCATTTTATCAAAAACAAAACCTTGTATTTTGTCAAACTTGATTTTTCCAAAACATGAATAGGGATATCAAAATAAGTTGTTTACCAAGTTAAAGCATGAATGTATAAATAGAAAACATCTACTATACATATAACATATGTAAACTTGTTTTGATCAACTATTCATAAAAACCAAATATCAAATCATAAACCGTGTGTGTTTTGTGTTCACTTGAGCATATCAACTAAACTAAGCTTTACAAATATGGATCTAAAACACAAACTCTAAACTAGATACCTAAGTCTTCTTGACGATCTTCATCTTCAAGTAGACTCGGTCCAAACTCCGTGATTCTCCAAGTGCAAAGGTATGATCTTTAAGCTTTGGCACCGGAATCATCATGAAAAGCTTCTAATCATCTTGTTGAAGCTAATCACCAACCTAATATCCTGTTAATGATCTGAAACTTAGAAACACAAGAATATTAGTAAACATAACTACATGAGTGTTGATCATCATCAAAAGAGTGGAAGGCCATTGGGCCAACAATCTCCCCCTTTTTGATGATGACAAAACTCATGGAGTTATATATGCATGGATTAAAGATAAGCTTCAAAGAAGCTCCCCCTTAACTCATGCATAAACAAATAAACAATAATATGCAATGCATGACAATGCATATAAACATGGTGCTCTAGATACCAATGGAATATTCAACATAAAATATGCTCTAGATACCAATTACAAAGCAAACTCTATAAATCAATCAAACTTACTATTCTTGAGATTAAAACATAATATATGCATATAAAACATAAGCATGCATATAAAACTCAAATACTTAAATACTTCTCCCCTTTTTGTCAATCATCAACAAAGGGGTAAACAATCAAAACCATAGATAAAATGAGGGGTAAAAATCTTTCTTCCCCTTTTTGTCAATCAAAACAATGCAAACAATGTTCTCCCCCTTTTTGTCTAAAACAAAAAACAAAATCAATAAGGGGTGACTACAAACATGATATCAATTAAAAAATATGTCAATGAAGCATCTTGATACCAATAAATAAGAATCAATATATGTTATATGCTATATACATTCATGAAGAGGAAGACGCTAAGTTAGCTTCCCTACACATATGCATTACATGAAGAAGGGATGACAAGCCCTAACTCACATAACACATATTATGTAATGCATAAGAGGAGATGTGAAGCTCCCCCTACACACGTATATCATATAAAGAAAAGTTGTCAAGCTCCTCAATTTATAATATACTCAACATGAATCTATATGTAAGAGAGATTTAAGCTCTCCTTGCATATAGGAAATACAAATCAAAACTTTGAATATTTTCTTTAAACAAAAATTTTGAAAATACCAATTGTAATTAAACATAAGTCTTGAATTCTAAACATGAATCTTGAAACCAAAACAAATTTTGAATTTCTTAAATATGATACCAATTGTAAATATTTTACCAATTGAAAAGATTTTACATAGAAACATTGATACCAATTGTAAGAATTGTTCATATAAACAACTTTTAATCATAAAGAGTGGGAGTACAAATACCAATTGAAATACAAAATCAAATTTTCTCCCCCTTTATGAAATACAAACTAAAATATGCATAGTCTTGATACCAATTTAAAAGTAATCAATTGAAACAAAATTGAAACTCAAGCACTAGCATAAACACAAACATATATATGTATGAAAGATAGATACCAATAGAACTTGATATACTTAGAATTTAAAGCATACATACATACAAAACATATATGAGTATACAAGAAGATCAAAATGATACCAATTGAAAGAGTTCAATGATACCAATTGACATAACAATAAGTTCAAGTGTATACATCATATTATCTACCACCCAATCATAATTCAAGTTTAAAGATTTTCAATTTAGGGCATACATGAACATGATCTCCCATCCTACCGCCCTTAGAAGGTAGGGGTTTTCAAAGATAGATTTGAAAATGTAGTTTTGTTTGAAAATCACTACCAAAATGAAGAACGCCGCAACTAGTTAAATGAAAATTTGTTAACTAGCACGAAATCCTTCAAGAAAGGAATAAAACAAAATTGAAATTCACATGATAATCATCACTCTAACCAATAAAGCATAACTCATGAGAAACAAAATATGAGCAATAGATATGAGTGTACAAATAATATGTGAAGATCATAATCATGAAAAATATTTCATTGAGCTCAATTATTCCTTAAAACATAATTCTATCAAAAACATGAAAAATCATATAAAACTCCTTATTTAATCTTCAAGGCATATGTATGTCTAATACAAGCTAAAATATACATACATATCCAAAACTCAACGAGTCCACTAAATGTATATTCATGAAGGCACGTGGCTCAAAAGATGTATATGTATAAGATTAGTTTGAACTAGATAGACATATACATGAAGTTAAACATAAATACATGAAACATGAAAATCTACATCTTTACTAAAAGCAATTTTCATTTCAAGGTATATGTATGTCTTGTCCAACATGAAGTATACATACATATCCCTAAACACAATTGAGTCTATAAATAGATTTGCATGAAAGGCAAATGACTCAAGGGGTATACATGTATATCTTAAAGTTTGGCAATACGAACATATACATGAAGTGAAACACACAATCATAAAACAAATTCAAAAATGGAATACAAGTTTGAAATGTATGAATCATCAAAACTAGACTATACTAGCACATCTAATGGGTTCAAATAAGCGTTCAAGCTCATACATATATAGATTTATTTGTGGCCCACTATATGTACAAGTATAATTCCTAGTATTAATGAAAACTAACATCTAAACAAGTAACCTTAACATGAAGCATCAAAACACAATATAAAAGTCATCATGATAAAACTAAAACATGATTACTATGTAAATTCATATGTATTAGATTCATGATGTACATTATAGCTTAAACAAAAGTGAGAACACTAAATATGGGTTCATATAAGCATATGTGTCTTAAATACTATACATGTATGTCAAAGATCTAATAAACATGGAATGAACATACTAATCCATAGACATCAAAAACATGCTATAATCATTAAAACATGGAAAGCATGTAAACAATAAATGGGAGTAAAGGATTGTTACCAAAACCGAAGAAGCAACTCTCCTTGTCTCCAAAACATGGTGGTCATCTCCACCAAATCTTCCCTTGAAAGTGATGCATCCATATGATTTCCTTTAAGTACGGAACGCATCCACTCCAAGGTGCTAACACTCTCACGTCATGTGAGAGCCCACACCTACATCAAAAATAATAGGAGGGGTGGTCTTTGGTACCCATATCTTCTTGGGTCCATGGGGGTTAGTACCTTCTCTAACCCAAACAAACTTCTTGGCTAAATTTTCTACATGTAAACGATCATAGCAAAATTTAGCAAGATGGCCTTTTCGGCCACAATGTGTACATGTGTACACATGAGCATACGTGTGAGGAGTGTGTCCGTGAGGAGCATGTGTATGCCGTGTAGGGTGTGCATGAACAAATGGAACTTGTTTCTTTCGAACCAAGGATTCCAACCGTGTATGGTTCTTAGCACATTGGCTCATAGTGGAGCCCAAACAATCTACTCTCTTCTTTAACAAACAAATATCATCATTGATCTTAGAAGAAGAGGTACATGCATTAGGTAGTCTAGATGATGAGGCTACACTAGCATGGCAAACATGAGCATCAATCTTTTTATGCAAAACCTCATTTTTCTTCAAACAAGCATTTAATTCATTTGAAATGGAAATAATTTTATTTTTTAAATCAATATTCTCTTTTAGAACAAAATCTACTTTTGAAGACAAATTTCATTTTTCTTCAAAAGAACATGGCAATCATTTTTATTTTTCAAAAAGTTATTTTCTTTAAGTGCAAGATCAAGTTGAGATTTTAATGAATCCCTTTCATTAGCAATCTCCTCTTTCTCTTGCAAAACAACATCAAGTCTAGCAATCAAATTTTTATTTTTATTATTAATGCCTAGACTCTTCTTTTTCAACAAGTTATATTTTTCTATTAGTTTTTCACAAATAATAGATAGTTCTTCATTTAAAGCATGGGGATCAACAAAATCATTTGAAGAACTAGCACAATCATTACTATCTAGGTGGGATTCCGAATGTACCTCAAGGGAGTCATTCCCTTGGACCATGAAGCATTGTGGATCGGATTTTCCACTAGATTCCTCTTCTTGAATTTGAACTTGAAGCTCCGAGGTGGTGGTGGTTGTCAATTTGTTCCACACTGCAAAGGCGGAATCAAAGTTAGAAACACATAAGAGATAATCTTTAGGAAGAGTGCTTCTAATGGCCTCTAGGGCTTGTGCATTGGCCCCTATATGATTACCATCACCAAGATAACATCTCTTGGTGGCGGCAAGGAAGACATGCAAACCTAGGGTCTTTAGGTACATGGACATCCTATACTTTCAAACATCAACGTTGGAAGGGTCAAAGCTAGGAGGGGTCATGAAGTCCATGGTAAACTATATATGAATGTGCAAACAAGCAAATGTAAATGAGATTAGCAAGCAAATGGATCACTCCTAGGATGTTAAGCCTAAGTATCAGGAGCACTAGCTCTGATACCAATTGAAAAACACCTAGAGGGGGGTGAATAGGTGTAAGTGCTAATCTAAGAAACTAAATGCAAACTAAGTGCGCTAAATGCGGAAGCTAATGCAAATTATGCACAAACTAATACAATACAACAGTGTAGCCGAATTCCCCTTGCGAGGCTCTGGACTAACTCCCCTTGATTCCCCTTGAAATGGGTTGAGGTGCTATGTGAAGCTCTTGTTGGATGAGTATAAGTTAGGCACACACACACAAGCAATCCAAGCAATATAAAATACACACGATCAAGCCAAACATATAAGAATGAATAGCAATATAAATAAATGCAAGGCAATATGAATTATGCACAACACAAGCAAATATGATATGATATGAATATGATGCTTTGCACAAATATAAGAGAGAGAGTTAGAGAGACAATGGATCAAAACGCAAACACCAAGATTTGTTTCGAGGTTCGAGCACCTTGCTCTACATCCCCGCCTACACCACCGTGTAGGATTTCCACTATCTCAACTCCCACCGAGGGAACCTCTACCGAAGAGGATTTCTTACAACCCAAGGAGTACCGAACTCCTCTCAATACAAACCACAACACCTCACACTAGAGGTGTCAACCAACAACCACACCTCTACCTAAGAGGCTTACAAACACAATCCCAATCACCTCACACTTGAGGGATCCAAACCAATACCACTCCGATTACCTCTACCGAAGAGGGATTCACAAATAAAAGGAGGGTTACAACACAAGAGGTTTACAACAACAACCTCAAACACTTTCTTCTTTTTTCTTTTTCTTTTCCACAAAAACAAGATCCTAATAGTTTAGGATAGATGATATAGCTCAAGTGTGGAAACAAGGTGTTTTGGAAACCAGCAACAAAGAAAAACTATTTGGGAAATCACTTGTAAATGTTAGAAAATGAAAAACAAAACAATCTCCCAAAACCCTAGCTTTCTTTGATTTTCCAAAAACCAAAAAAAAACAAATAAGATGAAATCTTTTTGACTTAAAACTCTTTTAAAAACTCTTTTAAACTCTTCAGAAAACTGAAAATTTTTAGCTCAAAAATTCTTGTTCAAAACAATGGAGAAATGGGGTATATATAGCCCCTAGGAAAAACTAGCCGTTAGGCTGATGTGGCAGTCTGACCAACTGCCGGTCGACCGGCCGGTCGACCGCCAACGGTCAAAAATGTGACCGTTGGGCAGCAGCGGTCGACCGGTCCGGTCGACCGAAAATTCCCGAGAGCAGAGCTCTCAACCCGGTCGACCGGTCCGGTCGACCGTCCACTGTGCCTAACAGACGTGCACGTCTGTGCACATCGGTCGACGGCCCGGTCGACCGGCCCTTGGTGCGGTCGACCGGTCCGGTCGACCGTACTGGCCTGGCAGGCACAGTGCAGAACTGCACAGATACGGGATTTGAAAATAGGTCTTTTCACTCAATAAAAATCCCATAAATTCACAGTAAATCCACTAAATAGTTTTAATCACAATAAAAACTGTTTTTCTAAAAATATGTTTTTCTAAAACTTGTTTTATCATTTATGTTAAAACATAAACATGTGATAAAAATTTCAAGACAATATATCAACATATCAATTCATTTTGTGTCTTGCCAATTTTATCAAAAACAAAACCTTGTATTTTGTCAAACTTGATTTTTCCAAAACATGAATAGGGATATCAAAATAAGTTTGTTTACCAAGTTAAAGCATGAATGTATAAATAGAAAACATCTACTATACATATAACATATGTAAACTTGTTTTGATCAACTATTCATAAAAACCAAATATCAAATCATAAACCGTGTGTGTTTTGTGTTCACTTGAGCATATCAACTAAACTAAGCTTTACAAATAGGATCTAAAACACAAACTCTAAACTAGATACCTAAGTCTTCTTGACGATCTTCATCTTCAAGTAGACTCGGTCCAAACTCTGTGATTCTCCAAGTGCAAAGGTATGATCTTTAAGCTTTGGCACCGGAATCATCATGAAAAGCTTCTAATCATCTTGTTGAAGCTAATCACCAACCTAATATCCTGTTAATGATCTGAAACTTAGAAACACAAGAATATTAGTAAACATAACTACATGAGTGTTGATCATCATCAAAACTAGAGTGGAAGGCCATTGGGCCAACAAAAATCATAGATATACATATTACATGTGTATTGGATTCTATCCATACACACTATACTTCAAATATAGTTTAAATATCTTATTTTTGTATCAAATACAAGTTTTGGAGAAAACGATTTTTCATTTCAAAATCCAAGTTTTGGAAAATACGATTTTTGTGTTTAAGCCTAATTTCTATATTACAAAAATAGTTCAAATAGTTTTTAATATGTGTGATTTTTGGTCACACATATTTGTTATTCAAATATCATTCAAGAACTTATTTTTGTGAAATTATGTGATTTTATGGGATTTTATAGAAGTTTAAATATCTAAGTTTTAAGTCCCAAATTATCAGTTAGACTCAGCTGGCGGTCGACCGGACGGTCGACCGGACCAGGGGCCGGTTGACCGGACCGGTCGACCGATGTGCACAAGAAACGTGCACAGGCCAGCCAAGTAAGCCGGTCGACTGCACGGTCGATCGACTAAAAGCACACAACTCTCAGGTGCAGCTGGTCGACCGGACGGTTGACCGACAGGCTTGGCCCAGTCGACCGGGCGGTCGACCGGAAGGGCATTTTGGGCTTTTCCAGCTGCTAACGGCTAGTTTTTAAGAGAGACTACAAATAAGCCATCACTTGGGCTGATTTGAACAAGTGTTTGAGAGCTAATTTTTCTATCTTTCTCAGTGGTTTAGAGCAAGTTTAAAAGAGTTTTTGTGGTTAAAAGATTTATCTTTTTATTTGTTTTCAAGGGTTGAAAAAATCAAGGAAAATTAGAGTATTTGGGAAATTGATTTTGATCTTTATTTCTATCTTCTTCTAGTATTTTTCTCAAGTGTTTTTCTTTGTGATTTGTTTTCCAAACACCTTGTTTTCTCACACTTGAGCTATCATCTTTATCCTATTTATAGGATCTTATTTTTAGTGAGAATATTGTTTGTGGTTTATTGTGATCAACAAGAATTGTTTGTGGTCTATTGTGATCAACAAGTTGTAATCTTTTCTTTACTTTGGCTTTGTGTCTATCCCTCTAAGTGTAGAGGAGTTTGTGCTTTGGGTCTGTGGCTCTCCCTCTTTGTGTAGGGGTGATTGTGATTGTTAGTTGGCTTTGTGCCTATCCCTTTTGTGTAGAGGTGATTATTGTTTGGCTTTGTGCCTTATCCCTCTTGTGTGAGGTGATTATTGTTTGGCTTTGTACCCATCCCTCTTGTGTAGAGGTGATAGTTGTTTTGGCTTTGTGCCTTGCCTCTTGAGTAGAGGTGGTTATGTTGGAGAGAGGAGTTGAGTACTCCTTAGTTTGTATTTCCAAATCCTCAGTGGAGGTTCCCTGTGTGGACATAGTGGAAATCCTTCTGTGTAAAGGTGGAGATGTAGAGCAGTGGCTCGAAGCTCGAAACATATCTTGGTGTTTGCGTTTGATCCACTCTCTCTAACTCTTTCTCTCTTTTATATCTTGCATTACTTTATCTTGTTTATATCATACATGCTTGTTATTGCTTGTTTGTGCCCATACTTGTGTTGAACCAAGAGAGCTTCATATAGCACCTCAACTCTTATTTAGAGGAATTAAGAGGAGTTAGTTCAGAGCCCTTCACCAAGAATTCGGCTACACTCTTTGGTTCACATAGTGTATTGCATTTAGTTTTTTAATTCGGCATCATTTTCATTAGATTAGCTAATACACCTATTCACCCTCCCCTCTAGATGTATTTTCAGTATATTTGAAGTTTGTAATTGCAAATTCCTCGGTGGAAGTTCCCTTTTGTGGGAGGTCATGTATGGGCGTAATGGAAATCCTTCTGTGTGAAGGCGGGGACATAGAGTAGTGACTCAAACTTGAGACATATCTTGGTATTTGCGTTTTATCTACTATCTCTAAACTCTATCTCTTTTATATCTTGCATACTTATATTGTTCATATCACATACATGCTTGGTATTGTTTATGTGCCCTTACTTGTGTTGAACCAAGTGAGCTTCATATAGCACCTCAACTCTTATTTAGAGGAATCTTGAGGAGATAGTCCAGAGTCCTTCACGGGGAATTCGGCTACACTCTTTGGTTACACATAGTGTGTTACAATCGAGTTTTTAATTCCGCATCATTTTTCATTAGATTAGCTAGTACACCTATTCACCCCCCTCTAGGTGTATTTTCAATTGGTATCAGAGCCTATGCTCCTGATATTAGGTTTAATCACCTAGGAGTGTGATCTTGGATTGCTAATCTAGATTTGCATTTGCACACATATTGTTTATACACTCTTGGATTTCATGACCCCTCTCATGTATGATGTTACCAACATTGATATGTGAAAGTATACGATGAGTATATACCTTAAAATACTAAGAATGCATGTTTACCTTGTCACTACCAAGAAAACATATTTTGGTAATGACAAGTATATAGAGGCCAATGCACAAGCCTTAGTGGCACTTAGCACACACTTAGTAAAGATTATCTATGTATGGTTTCTCATTGTGATTCCTCTTTATAGCGTGGAATACATTAACATCTCCCTCGCTATAGACGATAAACTATGTGGAGAAGGAAACCCTTGGTGAATGAGTCCGATGAAGCTTGCTACATGGTCCAAGGGAATGACTCCATTGAGGTAAACTCGGACACTCAACTAGATGATAGTGCTAGTTCTTCAGGTGATGACAATATGGATGCCGATGCCTTAAATGAAGAACTCTCTCTATTTTGTGAAAACTTGCTAGAAAAATACAAACTTTTAAAAAAGAAAAGTCTTAAATAAAAGAAGAAAATGCGAATTTGTCTTCAAAGCTAAACATGGTTTCATAAGAGAGGGTTGAGATTTCAAGTGAAAAAGACTTCTTGAAAACCCAACTTGACCTTGTTTTAAAGAAAAATGAAACTTTTAAAATAAAAATAATTTTGATATTGTCTTGAAGAAAATGAGGTTTTGTCTTCAAAACTCGATTTTGTTTTAAAGGAAAACAATTCATTGAAAAATAAAATTGCTTGATTTCAAAAGAATTGAAATGTGTCTCAAATGAAAATATTTCTTTGAAAAATGATTGGCTTCTCATTTTTGTCATGATTCCATTGTTATACCATCTATTGATAAGAATGCATGCTCCACTTCTTCTTTAACAATTGAAAATGATATTTGTATGTTGAAGAAAAGTATAGATTGTTTGGGCTCCACTTTAAGCCAATGTGCTATGGATTATAAGAAATTGGAATCCATATTTCGCAAAAAATATGCACCACATATTTATGCACACAAAACACACAATCACATGCTCATCATGCTCACACACATGATCCTATATATGCTCATGTGTACACTGTACACATTATGAACGTACGGGCCACCTTGCAAAGTTTTGTTATGATAGATTAAATATTTCAAATTTTGCAAACAAGTTTGTTTGGGTTAGGAAAGATGCTAACCCCCATGGACCCATGAAAGTGTGGGTACCAAAATTCACCCTTATTGTATTTGATATAGGTGTGGGCTCTCGCTTGACGTGAGGGTATTGGTGCCTTGATGGTGGGTGCATTTGAGCTTGATGGACACTACATTGGATGCATCACCTTCAAGGATGTTGGTGGAAGAGCCACCATGGTTTTGGAGACCTAGATATTAGCCCTATTGGTTTTGATAACTATCTCTAACTCTTATTTTATTACATGCTTTCTCATTGATGATTTTAGCATGTCTTAATTTTTCATGTTCATTATGTTTAAATGCAATGCTTATTAGACTTGTGATATACATATGTAGTATTTGATATACTCATGTTTAGATGAATTACTATTTTTATATTCTCACTATAATTTAGCTATTATGTATATCCTAATTCTAAAGCATGTACATTTACCCTAATGATCATGTTTGTTGATGATTTGCACTTCATGTTTTGATTACATGTTTAGATGAAATTTTTATTAAAACTTGTGTTTATACTTGTACAAGAAGTGAGCTACACTTGATTATTATGTGTTTGTACTTCATTGCTCATTTGTACTCATTACATGTACATGTATAAACCTAGTTTTAATGATCCTTTCATTTATACTTTGTTATCCCTATTTTTATACATATTTTCATAAAAATGTATTTATCTTCATGTATATGTTAATTTTGACTAAAACTATTAGATATACATGTCTATCCTAGAATCACTTGCTTTTCATGCAAAATTTTTTGGACTCATTTATATTTGGGATATGTATGTATACTTTTAGTTTTAACAAAACATACATATACCTTGAAGCGTATTTAGTTTTGATGATTTTTTACTTTTGATAAAAGAAATTTCATATGAGCTTCATTGTCTATTTTTATGATTTTGTTGATTACATGACTCTTACACTCTATGTTTGGTGTTTACTCATGATTTTTTCATGAGCATATATGTTCTTTATTGCTGTTTGAGTGTCGATGATCGTATGATTTTTATGTTTTCATGGATATATTCATGTTTTATTCCTTAAAAGATTTAATACTAGTTTTCAAAATTATTCTTAAACTAGTCTTTATTCTTCATTGGTAGAGTTTTCAAACCATGCGAAAATATTTGCAAATCATGATTTTTGAAAACCCCTACTATCTTAGGGTGGTTGGATGAGCGACCATACCTTGTGTAACCTTATTGAATATCTTTTAAACATGTGCATGAATAGGGTGGTAGGTATGAGTTATACACATGATCTTCATGATATTTCATATTTTTGTATACTCATAAGTGTTTTCTTATATATGTATGCTTCAAATTTAAATTGGTATTCCAATTTACATACATACATATATATGATCTTGATTGTGCTTATTTTACAATGTCTTACAAAGCACAAAAAATATTATGCTAAGCTTGACTTATTTCTAAATATTAATTGGTATCTTTACAAGCTTTTGCATTAATTTACAATTGGTATTTATATTTTTTTTGGTATCAAAATGTATTTCATACTTTATTTCAATTGGTTCTTACAATTGGTATCAATTTCAGTCTATTGATATCAAAAATATACTATTGGTGTCTTAAAATTTTTTTATAAGTGGTATCAACATTTGTTTTATCAACTAAAATTTGATTTCAGTTGGATTCAAAATTCGTTTTGTATATTCATATTTTCAATATATATATGGATCATATCTAAAGTAACATTATATTGCTCTGATACATACATATAGATATTTCTTGTGTTTTAAACATATATGCCATACATTTTTAGTACAAATTATTTCTTGCTAAGTTTGATTTAGTTTTTAATGTCAATTATTTTTCAATTGGTATCATATACAAGCTATGCATTGTTTTTATTGGTATTTCATAAAGGGGAGGAAAAATTCTTATTTTATCTTTTAATTGGTTTTACTTTTCAATTAGTATCTTACTCCCAGTCTATGATGAAAAATATTTTGTTTTAGTATATGCTTACATTTTCATTATTGGTATTAATAATTTTAAATTGGTATACTTTCAAATGGTATCCTTATTACAAAATATAGCGTTTACCTAAAAATTTAGTTTTTACTTTCAATTGATATAATGTCCTTTTATTGGTATCAATTTATAAAAAGATTGTTTCTTTCAATTGATTGTGTTCATTGGTATCAAAATTTTGTTTTAAAATATGTTTATTGTTTGTTCGTCTTCACACCTTTGTTGATGAGTGACAAAAAGGAGAGAAGAATTTAGGTTTATATATGCATATATTACTATGTGTTATGCATATCTTGTTTTATTAGTATCTTGAGCTTCATTACATATCTTTATATATTTATTGATCATGCATATGTTAAGGGGGAGCTTCTAGGAAGCCTATCCTTAATGGATACATATATATAACCCCATAAGTTTTGTCATCATAAAAAAGGGAGAGATTGTTAGCCCAGAGGCCTTTCACCTTAGTTTTGATGATAACTAAATTATGAAGGCTAGTTTACTAATGATCTTGTTTTTATATAATTTCAGTTATTGATCAAGATATTTGTAAGTATTTAACTTCAACAAAGGAGTTTTGAAGCTAACTCATGTAGATTCAAGAGCTCGCGCGTTAAGGTCGCATCTAGAACTCATATGGAATCAAGCTCGTTGGATCGTGTTTGGATCGAGTCAGCTTGGAGAAGAAGTTCTACAAAAAGACTTCGGTTTGTGTTTAGTTTAGCTGTGTTTAGATCTTGTGTAAAGATAGGTAGTGTTGATATGCTCAAGTTCACACACACACACAAGTTCAATATATTTGGTTTTCAGATTAACTGGTTTTTGGATTTCGAATATACATATATATGGTTTTCATGAATAGATAGATTCAAAACAAGTTTACATGGTTTAATGCATATTAGATTTCATTTATATACATATATGCTTCATACATTTAGAAAAACTTATTTGATGATCCTATCCTGTGTTTAGAAGTTTTGTAATTAACAAAACCTATTTTTAAATTTCATGTCAAAGACATAGATATATCAATTACATGTGTATTGGATTCTATCCATACACAATATGCTTCAAAAGAGTTTAAATATCATGTTTTTGTATTTATGCAAGTTTTGGAGAAAACGTATTTTCATTTCAAAATCCAAGTTTTGAAAAATACGATTTCTGTTTAAAGCTAAATATTTTATATCACAAAAATAGTTCAAAATAGTTTGCAATATGTGTTGATTTTTAGTAACACATATTTGTTATTCAAATATCTTACAAGAACTTATTTTTGTGAAATTTATATGAATTTATGGGATTTTATATATGTTATATAAACCAAGTTTCCAGTTTCAAATTATCAGCCAGTTCCTGCTGACATACGACCGGACCAGAGGTTGGCCGACCAGTCAATCGACCGATGTGAACAAGAGACGTGCACAGGACAGGCCAAGTAGGCCGGTCGACGCGCGGTCGATCGGCTAAAAGTACCCCACTCTCGGGTACTGCCGGTCGACCGGGCGGTCGACCGACAGGCTTGGCCCGATCGACCGGACGGTCGACTGGATGCACAACGGTAAAAAATATGACCGTTGGGCCGGTCGACCGGCTGGTCGACCGGAAGGGCAATCTGAGCTTTTCTGCTGCCAACGGCTATATTCTTTGAGAGGCTATAAATAAGCCATCTCTTAGGCTATTTTCTATAAGTTTTTAGAGGATTATTTTCCCATCTATTCAAGAGTTTAGCAGCAAGATTTTAAAGAGCTTTTGTGCCAAAAAGACTTATTTTTATTTTGTTTTCAAGGGTTGAAAAAATCAAAGAAAAATAGAGTCTTTGAGAAATTAGTTTTTGAATCTTTATTTTTATCTTTATCTAGCATTTTTTCTAAGTATTTTTCTTTGTGATTAGTTTTTCAAACACCTTGTTTTCTCACATTTGAGCTATCATCTCTATCCTATCTATAAGATCTTATTTTTGTGAGAAATATTATTTGTGGTCTATTGTGATCACCAAGTTGTAATCTTTCCTTTGCCTTAGCTTTGTGCTTATCCCTCTAGTGTAGAGGTGGTTGTGCTTTGGGTTTATGGTTATTCATCTTGTGTGGAGATGATTGAGGTTGGAGTTTGGTTTTGTGCCTTTATCCCTCTTGTGTAGAGGTGATTGTTGTTTTGTCTTTGTACCCATCCCTCTTGTGTAGAGGTGATTGAGTTTTGGCTTTGTGCCTTACCTCTTGTGTAGAGATGGTTATGTTAGAGAGAGGAGTTGTATACTTCAAGTTTGTAATTGCAAATTCTTCGGTAGATATTCCTTTGTGGGAGGTCCTGTGTAGACGTAGTGGAAATCCTTCTGTGTGAGGGCGGAGACGTAGAGCAGTGGCTCGAACCTCGAAACATATCTTGGTATTTTCGTTTGATCCACTATCTCTAAACTCTAACTCTCTTATATCTTACATTACTTATATTATTCATATCACATACATGCTTGATATTGTTTGTGTGCTCATATTTGTGTTGAATCAAGAGAGCTTCATAGAGCACCTCAACTCTTATTTAAAGGAATCTCGATGAGATAGTCCAGAACCCTCATGGGAACTTCGGTTATACTCTTTGGTTACATATAGTGTGTTGCAATTGAGTTTTTAATTCCGCATCATTTTTCATTAGATTATCTAGTACACCTATTCACCCCCCTCTAGGTGTATTTTCAATAAAAACAAGATATTTGAAATGCATTTGAAGTATAGTGTGTGGATAGAATCAAATACACATAGTAAATGATATACACTTATTTTTGACAATAAATACCAAAAATAAGTTTTGATAAAAAAACTTAAACATATGAACTAGATACATCAAAATAAGTTTCTCTAAACATATGTGAACCATCAATGTATATGGATGAAATCCAATATACATATAAACTATGTAAACTTTTTGATGAAATCTATTCATGAAAACAAAGGATGTATGCTTGAAATATCGAAACTTAAAAACCATATTCATGATAAATCAAAACACATAGAAGTAAGTTTCTGTAAACCATATAAGCTTTAATATGTGTAGATAGAATCTAACACATATATAAATCATGAAACTTATTCTATTGAGATGTAAACCATGTAAACATAAATTTTTAAAACTAAAAGCGGTTAAATCGAAAACAATAAATTTGTGTATGTATATATATACTTGAGCAACTCAAAGCTATTATATCCTTACACACGATCTAAACTAACCTAGATACAAGTCTTTTTGTGGACCTTCTCCAAGACGGCTCGATCCAAACATGATCTAAAGAGCTTGACTCCATCTAGAGTACTTGATGTGATCTTGAAGCACGAGCTCTTGAATCAATACGTGATAGCTTCAAATCTTGACTTCGAGTCCATTATAGAAGCTAAACACCAATAATGATCTTGACCTATTTCTGAAACTTAATAAACACAAGATCATTAGTACTATAACTACATGAGTTAATCATCATCAAAACTAGAGTGATGGGCCTTTGGGCCAACAGGTACAAGGCCTAACACCTATTGGGTAGCCATCTCGGGAGTGGGCAGAAACGCAGAGTCTGTACAAGAATACCTGCAATGTTAGTACCACTGAGCATACATAAAAATATGATAGTATCTAGGTTACCATAGAATGGTGAAGCCCAGAGGCTGAGTATAAAACTCGGAGGCTAAACGACCATGAAGGGTCGGCCACACATGATATAAAAGTAGAAATAAAATACATCACAGGTAGTGTATATGTATCGGAAGTAAACTATACTAATACAGACATTCATCATAGATCTAATACATGCAATCCTAGGCACTTGGCCACATACAAATACAAGTATACATGCGAACAAATACAAATACAATAAAATATAAAATAAAATACATAGTCGACCTAATGAACTGAAAAAAACCAAAATGAGGCGAGAACACTCGCCTAAATCTCTTCGAAAGAGCGCAAAGTCTCTGACTCCAAAACACGTGCACACACGCATGGGTACACCCATCCTCACCACGGGATTTTTTAGAGAGAAAAGTTAGAGAGAGAAAGAGATCTAGAGAGAAAGAGAGAGCTAGAGAGAGAAAGAATTCTAGAGAGAGCTAAAGAGAGGAAGAGATCTAGAGAGAGAAAGAGAGAACTAGTAGAGAAAGAGAGAATAAGGGGAGAGAGAGAAGAGACAGGCAGCAAGCCCTTTCTCTCTAGTCACGGTGGGCCAGGCCGTGGCCCAGCCAATCCCTGGCCGCATGGCAGGGGCGCCAGGAAGGCGTCATACGCAATGGCCGGCGCAGGCTGGGGGTAGCCGCCTGCAACCCCAAGGATGGGGAGAAGAGGAAGGAGGTGTTTAGTGATGGATTGGTGGAGATGAAGAATGGAGATGGAAGTGATTTTGGGAAATTGGTGGTGGTTGCTAGGATTTTTCTTGATGGTGGTAGGAGGTGGTTGTGGGGGAAGAGTTTGAAGGAAGAGAAGGTGGTTGAGAGGTGGTGGTGGGAAATGGTGGAGATGGATTGAAGAAGAAGAAGTTGGAGATGGTGGTGGTGCTTGGTGGAGTGGATGGAGGAGGAAAAGGAGGAGAGGAAGTGGGAGGTGGTGGTGGCGCCGGAGGTGGTCAGCGTCGGGCGGGAGGTGGCGGCGGTGGCATTCGCAGGGAGAAGAAGAAAAGGGAGAGAAGAAAAGGAAAAAGGGAAAAGAAAAGAAAAGTAAAAGGGGGGAGAGAGAGAGAGATTAAAAGGGAGTGATGGAGGAGATGGGAATTAAATAGGGGGCAGGCCCCATGTGGGTGGCCGGTGGGTGATGGGGGGAAAAGGAAAGGAAAAGAAATAAATAAATAAAAGATTCTAAAATAATAATAAAATAATAATATCAAAAAATATCAACTATTCCAAAAATCCCCAAAAATACCCAGAGATAGAAATTATCACTCTAAGAAATATATAAAATCAATGTTTAGAAATAAAATCTAATTTTTTAATTAAAAATCTTAGAATCAACCACACCAAATTCGGTCGAGTTTTGATAAATTCAGAAAAATCTCCAAAAATGCATTAAGATAGAAAATAAAATTCAGAAAATAATGTGAAAGAAGTTTTCAGAAATTCAACTCCATTTGTAAATTAAAAATCTGAGAATCGACCGGGCACTAGTCAATGCCGGTTTTGAAGATTTTGCAATTTAATTTTAAAAATTTCAGAAAATTATAAAAAATCTAAAATATTAGAAAATGATGTTTGAACTGAAATTGATCAAATCTGACTATCAAAAAGATCAAATTGCGCAATATACTAGGATCAGGTCCCCAGTTCAGATTAGGGCTGAATCTGAGTTCACGAATCAGGATCCAATGCAAAATGATCACATATAATTATAAAACAAAACAAATACGGGAAGTAAAGCAAAAAATACGATCGAGAATCTGAATACATAACAAAGTACGTATTCCAAGAATGGGGTGTTACAGACAAGCTGCTTTCCCTTTGACTTACTTGGTGTGGTACTCGGTCCCACAATGTTCGAAGTCACCTCAGGGTATTCCTCGTCAGAAAATAATTTCTTCTTATAAGAGCGATGTCTCTTGGCTGAGTTAGAGGGTGGGGGCCACTGACAATCGATTGAAGATTGACAGTTTGCTCATATGAGAGCTGCATTGGAACTCAGAGAGTATTGGTGTGATGAGCCGCTTACAGCAGCATTAGGGGTTGATTTGATGAACACCCCTCTTTCGAGTTAGATAGTCCCTCGATCCATTGTAGGGGGTGAGGGCTTGTCAGTTCAGTACTGTTCTTGGCCACTTGAGGATGAACATGAGCTTCACGTTTCTGTAATGAAAAGCGAAGGTCGCGTGTTAGTGCGGCCTTCGTTTGGACGCGGGTCTCGCGTTCTGCAAGAGAAATGTAAACCTCATATTTTGGCACAGTTACAGGCTGAAAGCAGGTCTCACGCTCTTGAAATGAGACACGGACCTCACATTTTGATGTTGCAGGCTGGATGCGGTCTCGCGCTCTTGAAATGAGATGCGGACATCGTATTTTGGCATTGCGATGCATGTTTGACGAACGTGAGTCTCGTGTTGTACCAGAGAAACGCGGTCTGTCCAACACATTTAGTGCCAGTGGCACAAACTGTAACTGTAACGTCTTCTACTTACTGATGACGAGCGTGACGCCTTCGTCGATGTTCAGTATTCCGATTTAATAGCAAGGGAAGTTGGGAACCCTCAGCAACCCAGAGTTGCAGAGTTTTGAGAGGAAAGTGACGACGAGATTAATCTTTACCATTGTTTTGACTGTGAGACGATACAGTGGCCTTACGGGTCCCTTGAGAAACATTGATGCGGGCTGAGTGGGCTTCACAGGAGGTTTTCAGAACCTCGTTAGAGTGGCGATGCTTGCTTTGTGAACAAGTGCGCGGTCACTTTTGGAGAAGTTTCCGAAGAGACTTGAGAGCGGGTCTCAAAAGAGACTTTGCGGTATTGCCGCGCTGCTTTGGAGCTAATGAAGCCCGAAGAGAGAAGCTTCTCGAACTTCTCTTGGTCGAATTCGACGATGAGTGATTCGACTGTTGATCCAAGGAGCCTGAGATTAGCTTGCGCTATGGCGTTCATCAAAAGAGAAATTAGTCCCCAACAGAGTCGCCATCCTCTGTTTGTCAGAAAAATTTGAAGTAAAATTCTTTGGGTGGATAAATTACAATGGATCGAATCTGATTATAGAAGAGGGAGAGTGTCTAGATCTGCCCTTTGTTTAAACTGGGTTCTTTATCTAGCGGTGAAGAGCGATTCTTATCTTCCGTTCACCGGCCGAACTAAAGGTTTCTCTTGAATCTTTTAAGATTGCTCTCATAGAGATTAAAAATTACTCCACTTGAATGCTGGAAGTTTTGTTTTCCTTTTCAAAAGGATTTCTCTTTCTTTCTCTCTCCTCTTTTGTGACAAAACTTTAGATCTTCAAAGAGTTGAACTCTGGAATCTAAGAAATCAAAACCCTCCTCCCCTTTACCATAGCTTTCATAGTTATTTATAAGAGATTTCAGGGGTAGAATCGTCCCCTAAAATCTCTCCATAATTGGGTTAACTCTCACATTACATTGGTGTTATTGACCCAGTAATGAGAAATCAGTTACAACAGAACATGATCTAATCAGTTACAACAGACACGGTCTCGCGCTGGATGCGGACCTCATTCTATTATTAGACGCGGAGCTTGCAGCTCGTGTCTGGATTGAAACATGAAGCTCACAAACTCATGTTGAAGTTGAAATGCGACGCTACTCAGACCCGCGTTTGAGTTGGAATGCGAATTACTCAGGCGCGTGTTTTGATGATCAACGCGACTGTCGCGTTTAGTGTTTAATGCGACCTTCATGTCTCTTACTTGATGAAGTCTGTGTTTTGAGTTGAGACACAATTCTTGCATCTGGCTTGAGATCTGCGTCTGATTGGGGTATGACCCCCGCAACGGTGTGAGGTCCGCGTTCAGGGCTTTGTCTTCATTGATTTTTAGACAGTCTGCAATTAGAATACTGTGACTTAGTCACATTACTTTTATTAATTAAAATTGGGGCATTTTGCGAGGACTGTGATTGTTGTCACAATCTCAATATAAACTATGAAATTGTATTTTTTTTTTTTAGGACTACAATTATGGTCGCAGTCCTAATAAAGACTAAAAAATAAAGCATTTTCGTGAGGACTGCGATCATGATCGCAGTCCTACAAAGACTAGGAACATGGCATTTTTGTGAGCATTACGATCATACTCGCAGTCTTAATAAGAGGATTGTGATCATGGTCGCAGTTTTATAAAGACTAAGAAACATGACATATTTGTGAGAACTGGCGATAGACTCAAAATGGAGAGTTTTTGTGAGGACAGTGATCATAGTCACAATCCTCAGTTTAATATTGCGGGAGGCATTTAAATTTTTTTCACCGCGCTTGCTCTTTTTTTAAAAAATGAACTGGCTGAAGCGAATTAAATTTTGTGAGTGAGCTCTTCCTAATTACGTTTTGACATAGGTGGCTGAAAGAAAATCCCCATCTTACATATTTATATTTGTCTTTATAAATTCCTATATACTCCGAGTAATTTTAGTTTATTGTGTATATACATCCTTCTACTATTAATAACCTAACATATGCTAATAAAAAATATAAATGGACAAAATTTCGATGTTTCTCAAATTTTGTAGAAAAGTAGAAGGGACATCGGAAGCTTCACCATGCAAACAAACAACCCTTGATAGAAGAACTATAGCATTGATATTAAATTGTAAGTCCTTTTCATGAGTCTTGGCTCAACTAACTTAACATATATTCTGAAGTTTTAACCGAGAATGTTGAGGGTCGTGAATCCAACCCGATGCCAGCCCTATACTCTATTGGGCAATACACGTATAATTCACATATAGTATGAGTTTAACAAATTCTGTACCCATACACATCTTTTCTAATGGTTCTCTATAACACTCGTATATACTCATTGCCATTTATACACATAAATAATACTCACAAGAATAATATTTTGTTGTATAATACTCAAAGTTAGAAGAAATAGAGAGACCAATTATTTTGTGACTAGAAGAAGATTTATTTTCAAATAAACTCTAAGCTGCTTTTAGTTACAATAAAAATTCAAATTCATTAATTTCGTTATGAATTTCTACTCCTAATGAATCTTTATTTTAATTTTCATTTACCTTAATGCAATGCTTTCAACCAGAAATGCCTATGTACTGACTTTGAAAACACGGTAAAGCATTAAGGTAGGGACGGATCAGCTCACGCCGACAAACATGATGATATTGGCCTACGACAAGGCAAGATGTGCTGTCCTAGGAATGTTACTCTAAATGTATGGTGCTGCTCAGCAACAACTCCGGTCGAAATTCAAAATCTCAAAACTGTCTCCTCCCCGAGACATCAGTGCATAGAGTTCCAGAGCAAGGGCAGATAGAGATGATCATGAAGATGTCGGAGCATTCGAAGCCATCCCCACTACAAAACTCATACAGGCCGAGACGGAAGAAGTCATGGTGCTTATGATGAGGTAAAAGATCACAAGCTTGCTGGCGCAACATTGCCGCCAACAATCGAAGACCTAAAGCTGCAGGAACGTCGCAAAGTGATCAACCATAAGGCCCTTATGTTCAAGCTAGGGTACGAACTGGGTAAAGGCATTGGAGACAGGAAAAGGAAACTCCTCTAATCCTCCCGAACTGACAAGGAGAAAAGGCCTTAGCCTCCGCAAGAGTCCAACCCGAGACGGAGCAGCACTTTTACGACCGTTGGCGGTCGACCGGAAGGTCATTTCTGACCTTTCCTGCTGCCAACTGGCAGAATTGTTTGGGGCTATAAATACCCCTCATTTTAGCTAGTTTTAAAACAACAGTTTAAAGAGCAAAAATCCTCATCTTCTTCAGTGTTTTACCTACTAGTTTTAAAAGAGTTTTTGAGTTTAAAAGATCAATCGTTATTTATTTTAAAGGGTTGAAAAATTCAAAGAAAAATAGAGTCTTTGAGAATTGGTTTTTGATCTTCATTTCTATAACTATTTTAGAAGTTTCCCAAGAGTTTTTCTTTGAGATTTTGTTTTCCAAACTCTTTATATTCTCACACTTGAGCTATCCATCTATCCTATCTATTAGGATCTATTTTGTGGGAAAATTAGTTTGTGGTTGTTGATACCACCAAGAGTTGTAAACCTTCCATACTTTGTGATATCCCTCTAGTGAGAAGTGATTGTGTTGATATCTCTCTAGTGAGAGGTGATTGTGGAAGTTATATTGGTATACCTCTTAGTGAAGAGGTGATTGTTGGCGTTGTGGCTTTGAGCCTTTATCCCTCGTGTGTGAGGTTGATTTGTTTTGACTAAGTGCCCATCCCTCTAAGTGTAGAGATGGTTTGTGTTGTGCCTTACCTCTTGTGTAGAGGCTGTATTGGTTGAGAGAGGAGTTATATACTCTAAACTTGTATTACCCAAATCCTCAGTGGAGGTTCCCTACGTGGGAAGTCCTGTGAGGACGATATATTGGAAATCCTTCTGTGTGAAGGCGGGGACGTAGAGCAGTGGCTCGAACATCAAAAACATATCTTATTGTTAGCGATTGATCCACTATCTCTTAACTCTCTCTCTTCATTGTGCATTGCATCATATTTTCATATCATTTATATGCTTGGGTTTGTTTGTGTGCCTCACTTGTGTTCAACCAAGAGAGATTCATATAGCACCTCAACTCTTATTTAGAGGATTTAGAGGAGATAGTCCAGAGTCCTTCATCGGGAATTCAGTTACACTCTTTGGTTACACAAAGTATATTGCAATTGTTTTTAATTTCGCATATTTGTCATTAGATTAGCCTTACACCTATTCACCCCCCTCTAGGTGTACTTATAATTGGTATCAGAGCCTACGCTCCTGATATTAAGTTTAACCACCTAGGAGTGAGATCTTGGTTTGCTAATCTAGTATTTGCATTTGCACACTTATTTGTTTACACACACTCATGGACTTCATGACCCCTCCTATGTATGACACTTCCAACATTGATATTTGGAAAGTTAGGATGTCCATGTATCTCAAGATACTAGAATTGCATGTTTTCCTTACCGCTACTAAGAAATTCTATATTGGTAATAGAAAGCATATAGAGGCCAATGCACAAGCCCTTGAGGCACTTAGGAGCACTCTAAGTAAAGATTATGTTTCTATGGTTTCTCATTGTGATTCCGCCTTTACAGTGTGGAACACCTTGACCTCTCCAAAGCTTCAAACGTCAAACATTATGGAGAAGGAATCTAGTGAGGACGAGTCCGACCAACATTGCTACATGGTCCAAGGGAATGACTCCCTTGAGGTAAACTCGGACACCCATCTAAATGATTGTGCTAGTTCTTCAGGAGATGACATCATAGATGTCGATGCATTAAATGAAGAACTTTCCATTCTTTGTGAAAATTGTTAGAAAAATATAAATCTTTAAAAAAGAAAAGTTTTGGACTTAATAAAGAAAACAAGAATTTGGTTTCAAAACTTGATTTGGCTTTGCAAGAGAAGGTTGAGATTTCAAATGAACGTGACACTTTGAAATTCCAACTTGACCTTGCCCTAAAAGAAAATGAAATCTTGAAAAATAAAAATACTTGTGATGAAGTTTTGAAGAAAAATGAAGTTCTATCTTCAAAACTTGTTTTTGCTTTAAAAGAAAATGATTCTTTGAAAAACAAAATTATTTCTATTTCAAAATATTTGAATTTGATTTCTAATGAAAATAAGACTTTGAAAAATGATTTGTCTTCACATGTTTTCCATGCTAGTGTAGCCTCACCTTTTAGTGTATCTATAGCATGTTCCTCTTTATCTTCAAGTATTAAAAATGATATTTGTGTGTTGAAGAAAAGTGTTGACTGTTTGGGCTCCACTTTGAACCAATGTACCATGAACCACACACGGCTGGAATCTATGTTTCGCAAGAAACAAGTTCCACCTATGCATGCACACAAACCACGGCATACACATGATCTCACGTTCACACTCATAACACTATGTATGCTCATGTGTACACTTGTACACATTGTGGACGAAAGAGCCACCTTGCAAAATTTTGCTTTGATAGAATTAATGATTCAAATTTTGCAAATAGATTTGTTTGCGTTAGGAAAGGTGCTAACCCCATGGACCCAGTAAGGTATGGGTACCAAAAGCTACTTCTATTTTATTTGATGTTGGTGTGGGCTCTCACATGACGTGAGATGTATTGGTGCCTTGAGGTTAATGCGTTCTGAGCTAAACGGTGACAATTTGGATGTATCACTTTTAAGGGGGTTGGTGGGAGGACGACAATGGTTTGGAGCCTAGAGATTTGCCCTCATGGTTTTGGTAACGATTTCTAACTCTCATTTAGTTTACATGCTTCTATATTGATAATTTTTAGCATGTTTTGATTTTTCATGATTATTACATTAAATGCCATGATGATTAGACTTATGACATACATGCATAGTAATTGAGATACACCCATGTTTATATGGACTTATATTTTAATGTTCTCACTTTAGTTTAACTATTGTGTATATCATAGATTTAAGACATGTGCATTTACTTAATGATCATATTGGTTTATGTTTTGTTTTATACTTGATGTTTTGGTTACATGTTTAGATGTAGATTTCATTAAAACTTGTGCATATACTTGTAGCATAAACTTGTACAACTAGTGAGTCATAAATAGATTATTATATGTTTGTGCTTGATTGCTCATTTGTACTCATTAGATGTACTAGTATAGCCTAGTTTTGATAAGTCATGCATTTCAAACTTGTATTCCCATTTGTACATGTTTTCATATGTTTAACTTCATGTAAATGTTAAATTGTTTAAAACTATTGGATATACATATATACCCTTGAGTCATTTGTGTTTCATGCAAATTTTTATTATGAACTCATTTGTGTTTAGGGATGTGTATGTATACTGTAGATTTAGACAACACATACACATGCCTTGGAGATAGTATTATTTTTTTAAATTAAATTTCATATTTTTCATGTTTATAAAGGATATTCTCATTGAGCTTTATTGCCTATTCTCATGATTATGCTTTTCACATCATTCTGTACACTCACATTTCTTGTTGTTTCTCATGACTTTGTTTAATGAGTATTAAATGTGCTATTAGATTTTGAGTGTTGATGATTATGTGATTTTCATATTTTTATAGATATATTCTTATTTTATTTCTTACTTGAAGGATTTCGTACTAGTTTTCAAGTTTATCATAAAACTAGTTGCGTATTTCTTCATTTAGAAGAGTTTTCAAACTTGTCAAAATTATTTTCAAATCCTAGTTTTGAAAACCCCTTCCATCGAAGGGTGGTGGATGGGCGACCATGCCTTGTATGCTCATATTAAAAATCTATTGAAAATCTATTTAAACATATTGAAAATCTATTGAAAATCCTAGTTATACACTTGATCTTATTGTGTTTTTAATTGGTATCACGATTGATATCTATTTTATATACTCATATTTGTTTTTATATATGTATGCTCAACTTCAAATAGTATCAATAGATTGGTATTTACTCTTTTATACATATATATGTGATTTGATTGTGCTTACTATATCTTTATATCTTAGAGCACAAATTTTGTTATGCTAAGCTTGATTAGTCCTTAATGACAATTATTTTTTAATTGGTATCTTATACAAGATTATGCATCGTTTTCATTAGTATTTCATAAAGGGGGAAAAAACTTCATGTTTTACCTTCAATCGGTCTTGTTTACAATTGGTATCTTACTCTCACTCTTTATGTTGAAAAATGATACTTTTCAATTGATATCTTGTTTTCAATTGGTATCCTACGCTCTAATGAAAATAATTTTTATATGCTAACATTTTTCAATATTAGTATTTAGAATATTAAATTGGTATTATTCTCTATTTGGTATCTCTATTGCAAAATGATTTTAGTGTTTGACTAAAAAAGGTTGGTTTATGTTTTTCAATTGGTATCATTCTTCATTTTATATTGGTATCTTTATTGAAATGAGTTGTGTTTACCTAAAAATTTTGGTTTTTACTTTCATTTAGTATCAATACTTAATATATATATATATATATATAATATATATATATATATATATATATATATATATATATATATATATATATATTCTTACAATTGGTATCAAAATTATAAAATATTTTCAATTGATACTAATATTTACTATTGGTATCAAGATTATAACTATATTTGTTAATGGTACAATAACATACATTGTCTCATTTTCTAATTGGTATCATAATTTGGTTCCATAATGTTTTGATCTATAATAACCTTATTGTTTGTTTTGACAAAAAGGAGAAAAATTTCTTTTGAGTTTATTTTGTGCTCCTTTATTGATGATTTGACAAAAAGGGGGAGAGATATGTTGGAGTTTATATGCATGTGTCTATATGCATGTTTACTTCACAATTGATATCAAGAGCATGTTTATTTCATTATTTTTACAATTGGTATAAGAGCATTTATTTTGCATGTTACAATTGGTATAAGAGCATTTGTTTTCTTTTACAATTGATATAAGAGCAATTGGTTTGTTTACTTTTACAATTAGTATAAGAGCAATTGCTATCAGAGCATGTTTATTTCATTTCATATTTATTATGCATGTTTATGCACGTTTATGTTGAGCACTCATTGCATATCTCATTTTTATTGCTATGCATGAGTTAAGAGGGAGCTTCTATGAAGCTTAACTTTAATCCATGCATATATAACTCCATGAGTTTTGTCATCATCAAAAAGGGGGAGATTGTTGGCCCAGAGGCCCTTCATTCTAGTTTTAATGATGATTAACTCATATAGTTATAGTTTACTAATAATCTTATGATATTTAGTTTCAGATATTTAATCAAGATATTAGTAGGTGATAGCTTCAACAAAGGAGTTTTGGAGCTTTCATATGTTGATTCAAGAGCTCGAGCGTCAAGATCGCATCTAATACTCGTTGGAGTCAAGCTCGGTGGATCATGTTTGGATCGAGTCGACTTGGAGAAGGAGTTCTAAAGAAGACCTCAGTTTGTTAAGTTTAGTTATGTTAGATATGTGTAAAGATTAGATAGTGTGATATGCTCAAGTTCACATACACACACAAGTTTAAATATTTAGTTTGATTTTCGGTTTAACCGGTTTCAGATTTCATGACAAAAACATAGATATAATATCTTTCATGTATAGTGAATTCTATCCATATACAATATGCTTCAAAGTTGCTTAAATATCATGTTTTGTATTTACATGTGTTTTGAAAAAATCAGATTTCCATTTCAAAGTTTGGTTTTTAGAAAATACCGATTTTGATTTAAAGCCTAAATTTAAATCACAAAAATGGTTCAAATAGTTTATAATATGTGTTAAATTTTTGTCACACATATTTGTATTTCAAAGATCTTATAAGACCTTATTTTTGTGAATTTATGTAATTTTATGGGATTTATTGATAATAAAAAAGCCAAGTTTTTACATCCTTAATACCTGGACTTGGTCTTCTATCGGTCGACCGGACGGTCGATCGCTGTAGAAGTCGGTCGACCAGTCCGGTCGAC